>KZ613464.1:6708-309298 GCA_002865625.1 Hyaloscypha hepaticicola | reverse complement strand
CGCGGTCATGGGGTTCCTGAATCGTGATTTTGGTATTCTTACCCTTTTGCGCGCGTCGCTTAAAATCCCGGTTTAAAGATAGTTAGGAATATGGCTGTACTCAGCAGCACCCCCTTTTATTTCTCTCAGATGCTCCATACGAGCTTCTCTTCCTTAGACAACCATTTCAGCAATCACCTCAACGCTCCGTTTCGTGCGACAAGAGCATAGACCGCTCTGCCACAGCTTCAATCTTCTCCTGTACATGCCTCACTGGTGGTGTGGTCGGTATACCCCTCTATCGCTGCCTGTATACGCTCTTTCACATATGTAGCAACCTTATTTCGTGTGCGAACCGATAGAGGTGTGTCCCAACTAGCCCAATTAATGGTAGGGGGTGGAGTGCGGGGTAGTAGAGTAGTGAACGCAGGAGAGGAGGGAAGAATCGGGGAGGATTGTCGGACAGGAGAGGTCGGTGGCGTAGGGGTTTGAGGTCGTCATTTCTCGTGCTTTTGAAGCTGCCTATACTCCTTCATTTTTGAGAGTACAGTCTCTGTTGAGGGGAATTGGCCTGGTTTTTGCAAAGGAATTGCGTGCAATCGTGTTGCTGTTAAAGAGCTTGTCCTAGAATCTCTGAAACATAGCAAAAAATCCTTCTTATCAATTGTCTCTGCGCCTAAGACCTCATGACGTAATTCGACTTGACATCAATGCTTTAAAGTCTGAACAACAGCGACATCGAGCGGTTGGAGGAGGAGAGTCGTGTACGAAGGGAGCTTAAATGGTCGGATCCGGTGCTGCCAGCAATAGTCGAGGAAATCGCGACTAATACGAGAATCGTGCCCGCCAAAAATCAGAATTCGATATCGGCCAGGGCGTGAAGGAGGGCAAAAACGGTCGAAATGCTTTAGGAAGCAGAGGGCGAAGTGCCGGTTTGTGAAGCCAGTTGCTGAGCGCCCAAAGTATTCCCGTCGTCCTCGTTTTGGAAATGACTACGCAAGTGACCTTGGTTGCACCGTAGTTAATTGTAGCCACTGCCGTCACAAATTCTCGATCATCAGGATCAACTGTATAAATAGCTTCGCAGTTAAGGGAGACGTAAACTCGATCACTAGTAACGACGCCAATTTGAAAGCCTGTCTCGTCAAAATTTGACACATCACAGTCACAGTCCTTGACATTATACTTCCTCTTGCACCGATCGAACTCTGCAAAATGACCCTTTACGTCCTCGACGATATACGCAGCCAATCATTTTACGGATAAAGGCTTCTCCCTAATAGCCTTGAGGAAATCAGACTGCCGTGTCATCCATTTCTTCGTCCACCGCACAGAAACCGACGAATTAGAGTCCCCCGTTGTAAAATTACTAAAATAAAGAAGCCTCTCGGCAGCTGCACGTATCTCATGTAGGTTTGCGCCATGGCCAGAGTATTGGAGCATAAGAATATACTCTTTCAGGGCATCGTCTTGTGGTGTAGTGAGCTTTTTATTGTGTCCGCCGCGCGTATGGCTTGCGGGGCGTCCGCGTCGACGAGCAAATAATCGTTGGTAAGGAGCCTTAAAAGCTGCTGCTACTTCCGTTGCTTTTAGCGTAGGATCATCATCCATTGCTTGAGAGGCCTCAGCACTTTGCTCTTCGATATCTCTTGAATTGAAGGACATATCGGTGGTTGAAGAGAGGAATAAATAGGTGGCGGGGTAAAAAATTATTGTACTATATTGCTGCCTCACCTGATACTGTAGGCGTACTAAGCGAGGATCAGGTGGGAAACGCCGAACGATTACAGTACAAGGAGGAGGGAACTGGGCCTGGGTAAAGAGGGTCGGAGGAAAGTTAGGCCGAGAAAATCAGTTATATTCTGCCAAAGGGAGTGCCTTAGCTGAGGCTGCACGAGGCTCACGTGGGTGCAACCGCTAACAACACATATAGACGAGGCTGAGATGTTTTGTATACCTGAAAGACTATCTGTTGCGTCGTTTATCGTGTTCAACATTCTTCGCTCACACTCTCGTCTGCGATGTCTCGTTCTGACCGATTGTTTTCACGACTTTCGCTCAAGGAACATGAGCCTTCCGAAACGCTTTCAGATATAAAGTCTGACGGCCGGTTGAATACCGCCACGCAATCTCCCGATGGCGTTGGAAGCCTTGTAGCCTCCGAACCCCAGCTTTATTCCCCCATTTCAATCCATGCAACCAGAGAGAAATATGGCTTATTCGAATTCCCTTCGATTGGCCCCGGAGTGCAGTCCTTGCTAGGGGATGACGTCTGCCATGTAGAGTAGGTTCACCGGTCTTGCTAAATATCCTCTGTTAATAAATCCAGCATAATCGCCGTCCATGGCCTTGGAGGTAATTGGAAGACGACCTGGCAGGCAAGCGAAACGGAAGGGCCGATATGGCTTCGTGATCGGCTACCTAAGCTCCTTCAGGAGATCAAGGTGGGAGCTCGCATTCGATCATTTGGGTACGACTCTGCATTTATGTTGACAAGTTCTATCTCGGATCTGGATTTATGTGCGCAAGATCTCATCGCTAGACTCAGAGGGTTTCGAAGCAAGCCTGAGGAGCGCAAAGCTCCAATTATCTTCATTGCCCATAGTTTAGGCGGACTACTGGTGAAACAAGTAAGGCACCATACCTTTTCTTCTACGTCGGGTGCTTTTTCCGGCTGCTCCTCCCTCCCCCTTTCGCGAACCTGGGCTAAAAGCGCGCTAAAATGTCATACACCAGGCCCTTAATATTGCATGGACCCGTGCAAGTTATTATAGAGATATCCTCGACCATGTTAAAGGCTGTGTCTTCCTCGGAGTTCCGCATCACGGCGCAGGTCTTGCGAAATGGGCAGAACATGGCGTACAGGTGCTAAAGGTTCTCTCGGCTGGCATGTTAGGGAATTCAAGGCAAGTCAAGGCGCTCCGATCTAACTCCCCTATCTGGGTTAAGATATCGGCCGATTTTGTGGAACACGGCAAGGACCTATCATTCCGAAGTTTCTACGAGACTGAGAAGATTGGTGGCATGCTGGTAAGCTACGATATCTACTCTGAAGTCGGAATGTAAACCGAGACTAACAAGCCCTGAACCCAAGATTGTAGACAAAGCGTCTGCAGCAATGCACGTCCTCAACGAGCACATTTTTGCTCTACCTGGATCCGATCATCGAACGATAGCTAGGTTTGGTGATGACGAAGATCAACGATTCTCACTTGTGGGTATGGCTGTTGTTGAGCTCGTTGAGGAGGCCCTAAGTTGTAAGCAATTACTATCTCTCCTTCGCGTCCACATGTTGAATATTCTACACCCCAGTGCGGATACTCACAATTATCAGTACCCACCACTTTTAATAAGTCAGGGGCGCAGATTATCATGTCCAACCTACCTGTTGCAACTCGTACCTTCTTTGGACGGCAGCCTCATCTTCAGGCACTTCAACAGACTCTTGATCCTGGCAAAGCGGGATTCAAAGGAATAGTGCTTTACGGCCTCGGAGGCTCAGGGAAAACTCAAATAATATTGCGTTATATCCATGAATCAGGCCAGTTATTCACCGCAATTCTGTGGATAAATGCATCAAACCCTGAGATGCTTGAGCAATCATATGATGAGGCAGCCGGTCTAACCGTCGAGATGTGGCCTGCAAGAGATATGCCAAATCCTTACCACGGAAAGTCCAAGGCACAGAGGGTAACTTCGAGGCTTCGCTCTACCCTACACAGGCAATGGCTGCTCGTCATCGATGGCTTTGATGGCTCTCTGTCTGACCTCCCCGCGTTGATTCCGCGTTGTCATCATGGGTCGGTCGTGGTAACTAGTACAAAGCGCCAGGCTGCGGAGGTCCTGGAGAGCATGTCATTCTCTAGTCTCGAGGTTGACTATTTAGATGCCGAGAACAGTCAACAGCTGTTGATCTCCAAGGCCGGTCCAGAGGTTATTGATTCTAGTGCTGCTATTGACAAAACGGCCATGACGTGTAAGCTCGCTTTCTGGGCTGCAGATTTTAGTTATTGAGAGCTGATTTACCATCATTCAGATAAAATCCGCCGTATCGCCAAAGAGCTAAACCATCTCCCGTTAGCTCTGGAGCAGGCAGGCGGACTTCTCAGAAGAGGCATCGTTTCCGTAGATTCTTTCGTGGACGATTACCAATCACACTATCCAGTTTTGATGGATTGTGTCTCAGCCGATAGCATCGCCCAATATGATAAGTCGATCATTACTGTGTTCGGAATGGTGTACGACTCTTTGCAGAAGGAATCGGCCGAGGCTGCAGCTCTTCTCACTTTCCTGGGGGCTCTGGGCCACTGGTCTATACCCTTTTCCACTTTAAGACGTATGGGGGAATTCGGCACCCAGCCCCAGCTTGTGCGGACCAAAGAATTCGACGCACTGAGAAACGTTCTGGGAGACGAAACACTGCTCCGCCTGAGACTGTCCCAACTATACGACGCCTGCTTGGTCAGGGTGAGTAAAGGGCCCATCTCTCGTGGATCGGTGTCCGTAAACCAAGCAGTTACGCAGTGGATTCAGCAGTTGGTCATTCCAAAGAAACCAGAATGGCTTATATATACCGGCTTGGCGGTGACTAGAAACTTTTCAGACAAATCTAGGTGCGTTATTCTCCCTTGAGGCCGAGATTCTGACATTAAAGCGTTCCGGTGTGAATTAAACTAACCAGATGGCCAGTCCCTACACCTCAGATAGTCAAGATCCGAGGGACTTAAATCGGGCTTTCATACCTCTTTTGGATTTGAACACTTTACTTGTAAAAAAACATGTCTTGGAAGACCCAAAACAGCGGCTGAGTGAAAGTCTGACTTTGCTCTATGCAGCTGTGGCAGCTAGGGCTGGTTTTATTTACCTTCGTATTGCTCGATATGAAGATGCAGTTCAGTCATTCTCATTTGCTTTAGAATCCGACATGAATCAACAGAAAGACAAATGGCCACAGCCAGCCCTTTCACTGGACAAGCTTTACGGTCTTGCCGTTGCTCACCAGATGTTGGGCAACCACTCAAGGTCTTTAGAAATACTGAGTAGCATCCATCCGCTGGCACAAAAGCACTTCGGGAAACGGGGCGCGGAAAAGACAATAGAGATCTCGTCGAGACTCAAGGCAGTAGCTGACCGATTGGAAATAAACCAGCAACATCACAAATCTGCTCTGCTTGCGATAACGGCTCCTGGTGGGAAATTGAGGATAGCAGGTATTCCAGAAGAGCCACACATTTTTTGGCTGCGTCAACGGACGGAGAGTGCAACAGAGAGCGCAGCACGAAGGTCACAGAGATCTTTTGGTGGCATAATGTCACGAGTGTTTGGAGGAAGAAAAACTTCAAAGCCTGTGCCTCGATGGGACCAAATTGCTGGCTGGATTGGAGGTATCATCGATCCTATCTCATCATCAAGTTCTCTTTTCACGGTTCTGGATCTAACGCCTAAGACGGGGCCGATCGAACTCCCTGACAACCCTGTGCCACGCTCCGCCGACCGTCACGGCAGAGCCTTTGGCTACTCTGGGGAGACGTCCCAGAATACAGGCCTTGACCCCACATCTATCCAGGAGATACGAGAAAACATTACTCGGGAATTTGCCACAGGTCCCTGTGTCAGTCCCAAAGGAAAGAGTGTGGCAAAGAGTGGGTCCAGGGGCTCTATGAGAACCATTTGGACCCAATTGCCCATGTTTTACCAAGATGTGCTCTCCTCCTGCCGCACAGGTGACTCTGACTACTTATTCTCGCTATTACACGATGATGACACTTCCGAGCTATCTCCAACCGAAGACCTTCCACCACTGTGCGAAACGCAAAGTACTTCACGTCCAGCGAGTGCGACTGCTCAGCTCCCGTTGCTTCTTGGCTTCTTATATTGCCTACATCTAGGCCACGAAGAAACGGCATGCGTATTGATCAACAGCCCCAGATTCGATATCAATGGGCAGATCCGGCTAGGAGTGACGCCACTCATGTACGCCACGAAGAGGAATCACACACGGATCGTCCAGGAGATTCTAGATCGACCGGATGTTGAAACCGACCTAGTTGATCTCATGCAACGCTCAGTCCTGCATCACGCAGCAGTTTCCGAAAATATCAACATGATTGAACTCATCCTCGGCATCAGGACTACCAGCTTAAATGATCAGGACTATGCTGGCATGACACCACTACAAGTAGTTATACTTCGGCGTCTTTGGTGGCAAAGTTTGATTATTGGAAATCGCTTACGGTTACCTGAGTCGGATTTCTTTGGTAAATCTCTCGAGATTGTAAAGCTGCTGCTGTACATGCGAAGAGACGAGTTCCTATCAGCGCATGAACGAAATTACGATCTCATGTGTAAAGCTTTTGCCAATAAAGACAGAGTGCTCATACTGTATCTTCTCCGGGAATGGACGGCAGCTTTTGATTTTACAAGACTCGAGTGTCTTAATGGCTTTCGGGAATATAAGAAAGATCTGGGGTTAGGTTTGACGACGTGTGAAGCACGGGAGAGAAGTGCATGAATTTGAAAAGATAAGAAGAATCCAAGTAGCTTCAGAACAAACTGTAAGTCTGTGTCCGCGCGACGGCTAGTTAGGCGAGACGGCTTCGTATTGTGCTGACTATTGTGTAGACCCTTGAAGTAATAGGAGAGAGAGCCCTTGCTTTACCTGGCAGAATCTTCTTTAATATCCTTGTGCAAGGTTCGAGGTATTTTATATCTTTAAGAAATGTATATATTATAGTAATAACGTGCTTTATTTGACATCCAGAAACGCATTATGCAAAAGAGCGGGTCCACCGCTGAAGACTGCGGTGGTACTTTTCTGCATAATGGCTCGACTGATTTGACAGAACTCCATCATGAAGATGCCCACTCATCCACTTGGGCGCCCATGTCGGGAATGCCAAAAGGGTAAAGGAACCGAGTTGATAACTGTCTGTGTCCTCCTCGGTGGAGGACGTCTTTTTGAGATCCGTCACGGAAAGCTAAACCTGCCCCTTCCAAGACGTCTCGGTGGACCATGAACGTTGCTACCACTTGAATGGGGGCTGAGGAACGGGGAAGGGGAGTTCTGACGAAGTGAACAGTTTTGGGATTGATGAATGTCGTGGTGGTCGACCCATCCCCGCGTGGGATACCTTTCTCATGGTGGTAAGTCTTCACCTTTCGATCTGTCGAGTTCAATAAGCTAATTAACCTATAGGAGGCTGCCCTCAATGCTGCCAATGACGCGCAACCGTTCGACCCCATGGCCCATGCCAGCTCGGCATGGGCCAATAACCCAACTACCTCTGAATAGAGTGACGACACACACGAGTAGACAGCCGATGTCGAAGAGCCACATGAGGTCGACGACAAGTAAGATGTTTCACAATGGGACGTTGCAGATCGGAGGACCACCTTCGCCCAGACAAGTTCACCATTTTTTCCTCGAGACAGCCCGCTACGAAGATCTACGACGATCTTGCCGCCCAGGACTAGCCAGAACAACTCGACCGTTTCTGGCTCGAGTAAATACAATATTGATGCGGCGTCGATCACTGAGGAAGCCGAGATCCTGTGACTCTAGTGAAGCGAACAGAGGAGGAAGAATCGACTATTAACTGCCATTTTGATTTTTCAAATGTTCCCTGATCTGAGGAACAATCTGAAAAGTAGTAGCTCGTCGCTTTGCAAATGTTCCATAAGTTATAGTACATTGAAACGCAGCTTTGCGCCACGAATTCTCACAAACCCCAGTGCCCCTACTGGCCTCGTTCTCGTTCTCTCCTTCCAGATTTCCAAGTAGAATCTATTCGCTGAGCTCTAAAGTCTTGCCTTGAACCGTTGAAGAAGATATCCACAGCACTTCTCGTTTATCTACCTTAAAGTATACAATAAAAGGCAAGTCTAAAAGGCTGGTCAAGCAGAAGAAGAGAAAGGCGAATGGGTTTCGTCGAACTCGATACCATGTATCCAATATGCTCAATGGGTCCCCTCAACTAGCCCCCGAGTCCCTTCTCGCAAGATTCTTATGTAACGTATGCTGTTTCATAAAAGCACCACAAATCAAACTCAAGACCGCAATACTGAATCCAGTCAGGAAAACGCCCCTCAATGCCAGGGCAAAGCTATCCAAAACGCCCTCTTGCCACCCATCGGGCAAATGCTTCAACTCATCAAAATTGTCTCTAATCTTTCTGATCTCGTCTTCGGCGCCAGGCCAACCATCGAATTTCTCGTGTAGGGAGGAGATGAGAAGGTTTTGGTAGACGGCAGAGGCGATCGTGATGCCGATTGTGGAACCTGTGGAACGGAAGGCGTAGGTTGCTGAGGTGATGACGGCCTGGTGCTCGTGGTCTACTGCGCTGATCACTGCGAGGAGTGTGACGGTCAAAGTACCACCGTAGCCGACTCCAATGCAGAATAGATAGATATATTCGGGCCAATCTGGACCGTTGAGGGTAAGGGTTGGGAGCATGCCGGCACCGAAACAGACGCTGGTTAAGCAGCCTAGCGAGAGCCATTTGTATTTTCCGGTGTGATTCATTATCAGGCCCGCACCGAGGGAGCCGACTGAGCTTCCGATAGATTGAGGAATGAGACTCATGCCAGCTCTGGTTGTGGAGTGGCCTTTGGCTTGGAAGAAGATGGGTACGTAGAACGCACCCATGAAGACGACCATTGTTTGTAGCCAGTTTGTAAGACATGCCGAGGCGACAGTCCGGTGAAGAAGGAGCCGAACGGGAATTACAGGCTCGGAGGCAATGTATGTTTCGATATAAATGAAGGCACAGAGTGCCACGATCGAAAGCGGCAGCGAGACCAAGACAAGCGGATGTGTCCACGGCACCACGTTGCCCCCAGAGTTCAGACCCAAGAGCAGTAACAACAGGAAAACCACCAGTGTAAAAGCTCCAAGAAAATCCACGCGAGAGAGCTTCGATTTCTCAGACTTCTTAGGTGGAATATTAACGAACCACCAGACCAGTATTCCCGATATAACCACGAAGGGTACCTGCGAGAGGAACGCAACTCTCCATCCCCAGGTATCGTTCACCCATCCGCCAAATACACCTCCCAATCCAGCTCCACTTCCGAAACAGACATTTCCAACACCCTGAATCAAGCCTCTTCTTCGCAATGGAACCAAATCACTTGCCACAAACGTAGATATAGCCATCAATCCTCCCCCGCCAATTCCAGCAACCACCCGTCCTGCAATCATAGTCCATTCCGATGTCGCAAGCCCACACATCAAGTTACCAGCCGCGAAGAAGGTGTTCGAGAATACGAGGCCGGTTCTGCGACTGAAAATGTCGGTCAGTCGACCAGAAATCGGTTGGCAGGCGGCATTGGCAATCAGGTATGACGAGGCTAGCCATGAGAGGAGGGAAAGCGAGTTGAAGGATGTAGAGATAGGTGCAGAGAGTGTTGCAATTATGGTGCTGTCCAGCGCGCCGAGGAACACTCCAACATAAATGGAGGCAAGTGTGATGTATAGTCTGCTTGGAGAGAGCTCTTCAGGGGTGACAGTCTCTTCTGCTGGAGATTGGCCTCCATCTCCATCTTCGTGTGGCTTGGGTTGCTCGTCTCTGAGCAAGGGCGTTTCTTCGTCCGCAGAGCGGGAGCCTTGAATCTTTATGACATCGGCCATTATGGTAATAAATGATTAGAGAGACCGGATGGAGTGACAACAAGAGAAAGACTCATATTTATATTTGAGTGAGTTTGAGAAGCTTAGGGAGAAGAGTGGGATATAGTAAGCAGTAAATACACAAGTATGCCTTACCGGGCGTGGGCGGGGACCAGTGACTTATCTTCTGCAATGACGTTCCGTGTAGATGCCGGTCCCCCAATTGCCGTGCCGGGGTGCGGAGATGGCATTTAACCATGGAGGTCGTGAGGCATTATTGACTTGAATTAAATGGATTGAAACTATTCAGGAAATCGTGACTTCGATGAGATAATACGATGGTGAGACGGTGGTAATGAAAGCTTGGTTCGATCAATCAAGTTTCAGCCTTCTACTGTGCTATTTTTATCTCTCGCCTCGCCAACCAAAAGTGGACCCTATTTTTGAATCCGGGCTGAACAGCGCTGAGCCTCTCCCTTGACGTCTCCCCAGGCAGACCACGTACTCTCTTTATTTCTTTGCACGACATTCACTTGTTTGCCTTCGCCTTTAATTGACAACTCGACCATCTCTTAATCTCCGGCTGCAAGCAACCTACAATAACTACAGACCTAGTAAACAAACATCTTCGAAACCAACAGCCCGCAAAACAACTTCGAGACGATCTGACAGATATCCAAAATGGTCGAATTCGACGTCCACAACCTCCAGAAGATCAAACTGAGTGTGCATATCGCACAAGCTGCTCTCATCGTCATTTCTTGGGTCGTTGAGATTGTTGTTTTCAACAAGGCTTCAAGTATCGATGGCAGACCCGGGTGGTATTTCGGCCTTGTAAGCAGCCCCTACTTTGTCTGCAACGACCTCGACTGCAAAGCAAAGCTAATGAAAGATCGATTTAGTGCTTCCTGACAATACCGGCCATCATATATTTAACGATGACACCTCGCTTTCCTCGCACTCGCAAATTTGGCCCTCCGCTCGCCTTTGCGATTGTGGATATTGTTTACGCCTTCTTCTGGATCTCAGCTTTTGCTGGACAAGCAAGCTATAACTCGAGCGCAAAATGCAAGGGCGCGTGTGGTGCGAGCAAAGCTGTTGTCGGAATGGGCTTTTTAATATGGTGCGTACTGTCTCGAAAAATCTTGGCTTTTTAAGGGAGAGGTGGCATCATGCTCACAGTGAAAATAGGTTGTTGTGGTGCTTAACAGCATTTATCTCCGTCTACGGTTACATCTACTACCGCCGAGAAGGATATCTCCCGGGAGCCTCGAGAGCGCCTCACAATGCAAACATGATCGACCCAGACAAAGAGGCATTTTCAACAGCTCCTCACGACGATGAATACGCTCGTGTTAACGATATGGATGAGCATGAACTTCCAGAACACGGAGGCAGTGCATATGGTGCTGGGTCTTCGTCAATGGGCAGCAGATACGATGTACCGAGTTACACCAGCGGAAGCGGAGGCTACGTCCCACCTCAAGTTCACGACGAGCCCACGGGCTATACGGGATATACTGGATCCGCACCGGTCAATACCGGACCTGGAGGTAGGGTCCAATTTCCTGATGCGAGATACGACAACGTTTGAAGGGAGTTGTACAAACATATTTTGGTGGCACGGGCGTTGGGGGCATGGTTTCCGGTTCGACTTGTTGATACCAATAGATGTTCAAATAGAGGTTTTCTGGTCGTCAGCCCTCTGTGCAAGATGAAGGATCATGTTTCGGTGGAGCGTGTCAGGAGAATTTGGTGAAGTCACCTCGGCCACATGCTCCAACTTCTCCAGAAGAATTTCTCAGGACCCCTCGTTTGGGCCCCCTCCACACCCTCCAAATTCACTTCTTTCACAAGCCATTCGGAACCCGCGCCGGGTTCGAATTTATTCCCTCGAGGCAGAACAGCCATTTACCCGTTCCGTTCACTCGGGCCGAAGCAAGCCTGATCGGCATGGAATTTGCTTGCCCGTGGCTCAAAACGCTGCTATTTTCTTTCACGAATCAGCATGGCCATTTTACACATGTGTATGACTGTAGCAAGGCTCAGCACATGAAATTGCCCCCACCCCACCTCACAATCGGCATGCTTTCTTTTCCATGTTCGCAGACGAGGGAAATAATGCCGCTCTAACCTAGTTTAGGGGTAGCTTCAGCGGCCGGCACAGCCCGGCGTTCTGTGGGCGAATAGCAACTTTACGCCCGGTGCGCTACAGGGTTCTTGCGCATACTGTACGGTGTAATGGACGGTCCCGCACCCTTCACACGCAGTGCAGCAGGAAACAGGGCGGGGTCTGACACTCAATCTGGGGTTGGGCAAGTTAGGCCCATCCTTACCCCTTACAACCTTTCTTCATCAGTTCTCAACAGTTCATTTTCGAGAAACAGTTCAGGTTCCGTCAACGCCCGACGGCTATTTGAAAAAAGTGGAATAGACTTCAGCCTCGCGAGCTTCGGAAATCACTCACATCTTCCCTTGCTGGAAGAGAAGGTCATCTCACGTCAATTGAGCAAACAGACATTATCAACGCCATCAACTCCAAAATCCCAAAAATTTCAACCTCGAAAGGCATCAATTGATCCATTAATCCAGCAGTCAACATGGCTCCTAAGGTTAACTACTTATCTCTGCCACTTTCCACACTTCACCAAGCTGACAGCTACAGATCACCACCCTCCTCTTCGACTGCGACAACACGCTCGTCCTCTCCGAATCCCTCGCCTTCGAAGCCTGCGCCGAGCTCGCAAATGAGATCCTCGCCTCTCGCGACATCCCCGATCGCTACACCGGTCCCCAACTCCTCGGCGAGTTCGTCGGGCAGAACTTCCGCGGCATGATGGTCTCCCTCAAAGCCAAGTACAAGTACGAGATGTCCGACGCCGAGCTCGAGACATATGTGACCCGCGAAGAAGACGCCGTCATCGCGAAGCTGAAGGAGAAGCTGCAGCCTTGTGAGGGTGTGGACAGAGAGTTGGAGAAGCTGGAGAAGCATGGGAAGTACCACCTTGCGGTGGTTAGCTCGAGCGCGTTGAGGAGAGTCCAGGCTAGTATTGATAAAGTGGGTCAGGATAAGTATTTTGCGGGCGAGCATGTGTTTAGTGCTGCCACCTCGCTGCCTAAACCGACGAGCAAGCCTGATCCGGCGATCTATCTGCATGCGATGAAGGTCCTGGGAAAGACGGCGGAGGAGTGTGTCGCGGTTGAGGATAGCAAGTCTGGTGCTACGGCTGCGTATAGGGCGAAGATCAAGACTATTGGGTACACGGGAAGCTATGAGCCCGAGGAGGAAGAGAAGATGAGGAAGGTGTTGGCGGATGCCGGGTGCGCGGTAATCATGAATGATTGGAGCGAGTTCGAGGGCTGTCTCGATAAGATTGAGAGCGGAGAGGTTTGACTATCCGTTCTTTGAAGAGCTGGATCTTGCGAGTTTCTGCAAGCGTTAAGCTATAGATCCGCGGTTTGCTCGATAGATGGGCGTCAAGACGGAAGACTACCTGTTTTCATCCGGTGTGTTTCCTTTTCTTGCTTGGGTTGCTACGGTCTTGAAATCTCCTTTTCTTGGTCATTTTCGTTTCGTCACAAGAGTAGATGAAACGAAAGATTACCCGGGCAGATCGCCTATTACATTCGTTTCCATTGGATTAAATCTTGAGAAGATCTGCTCGCCCGAATCCATAGAGCTAGAGTGCGTCCAATGAAGATTTCATCAATCATTTGCTACAATTATATTATATTACAAAGTATACAACTCTTAACACACGCCTCTCTCCCCGAACCTAACCCAAGCTCCATCCCATCACCCCGCCAAAGCCTTCCCAATCAACTCCTTACTCGTCTCAGACATCGGAATCTGCAACGCCAACTCATGCCCCCTCTCACTCATCTTCCCCCACGTCTTCCTCAAAATCCCAATAATCTTCCCTTCATCATGGAGCTCCTTCTCAAACGCCTCAAACTGATCATCCAAAAACACCAAACACGCCACATCCTCCAGAACCTGCGTCTCCTCATTCCTCTTCAAATCCTCTTTCCTAATCAACTTCGCTACCTCTTCCGCCTCCTCTGCTGTAAAATTACACCCAACGCATATCGCGGCTGCTAGGTCTGCTTGTCGTTTTTTGAGGAACGTGCGCCAGGAGAGGTACCCGGCTTTGGTGGAGGGGTAGGTGGAGCGCGGGATCTCCCAGCGCCGGAAGTGCTGTGCTCGGATGGCGACTTTGAGGATCGGGGAGGCGGAGGGGGAACGTAGGGTTAGATAGTGTGTCATTTTGTGGGCGTAGTGGAGTTCGTAGGGGACGGATTTGCCGTCTACGATGGTGATGTTGGGGTCTTGGGAGTGGGCTTCGTCGATGAGGGATATTGCTGCTTCGTAGTTTTGTGCTGCCATTTTGGGATAGTTGGAAGAAGTTCTAGGAAGTTTTTTAGATGTGTGAGATTCTTTATGCTAGTAATCGGAGAGAAATAGAGCAACTGAGGTCAATTCAGGCTGTTGAAGGAAGAGATGAAAACATTCCGGTTCGAACGCGGGGCACGATAAGATAAGCGGCACGTGATGATGTTTACTAACCTCTTGGCTTTCATCTGGAGCTCTTCTCATTGCTAAACTTGTTTTCGTCCCGATACTCATACAGATCGTCAGTCTGAGAGAATTACCCGCTATGGCAGAAAAGTTAGGCATCACTCTACCTTCACAGAATATAGAGCTTGGTCCAAGCCATGACTTTAGCTGGCTGGTCCGTAAGACCACAATGCATGCCTTGAGAGACGACGGACTTACGCAAGCTGAGATTGCTGCTAAAACACTAGTTACCTTGACCCTGCCGAAATTGGAAACACGGTTCCTTAACTCCACCGTTCCTCGTTCTCATCTCCGGACTCCCAAGTCCTAAACAGCGCTTGGCCTCCCATTCTGACTTCGGTAGACCTAGCCCTCATTTCCAAAGTCTCATATCCAAAAACTACGATCACCAATCATCTCTATACCTTCTTTTTGGGCGCCAGTAAATCAACCTCACTCTCCAACCTCTCCCTCGTGGTCTTATAAATCCTCGGAATCCTCACCTCCTCAAACCTCTTACCCATTGCCACCATCTCAGCAATACCCTTCATAACCAACCAAATAACCGGCATCCCATGGCCCTCAAACCCCGCCGCGATAAAACACCCATCCCGTCCAGGAACCTCTCCAACACTAGGCAACTCATCAGACGTATAACCCAGGATTCCCGTCCAGGTCTGGTCTACTCGTGCTCCGCTATCTTCCCAGCCGTGAAAGTACGTTTGCATGTAATTATCGAAATAGGAAGCGGCAGAGGCGATTAGAGTGGAGTCGTCGGTGTTATTATACCAATTTCGGTGGTCGTTGAAGAATGTAGTCCTCGCACCACCAACAATAATTGAACCGTCTTTCCGTGGGACCAGATAGTCGAATCCGCCCTTTGGTAACCGTAGAACATAGGTATTTGTTAAAGGTGGGTGTGTGGTGGAAGGGGGTGTGACGATACGACAGCATATCCCTTTCGAAGGCACGATTTTCGTGGCGTACTCCGGGAGGAGACCGGCCGTGTAGGCGTTTGTTGCGAAGATTACCTTTGTGGCAGTGATAGGGCCGCGGGAGGTGGTTGCTGTACATCTCCCCAGCCCAAAGGTAGATGGCGAAATCGACGTTACAGGCGTGTTGGTTTGTAGAATTAAGCCGTTAGAGCCGGCACGTTGAAGGAGGTGGAGCATGAGTTTGTAGGGCCAGAGATGAGCCGCCGTAAAACTAAAACATCCTATGCAGCCTTTGACACCTGATACCTACATGCTTTGTTAGTTATGTGAACATTAGTATGCAACAGCACTTGCCTCTTCTGCGTGCTCTGCATCGGTCCAGATGAGATCATCCATGGTGCTCTTGGCTATTCCCGCTGCCTTGAATTCATCGTAATACTTCTTTGCTGTTTCTGCCTGTACTTTATCTGTGTAAATGTCAAAACTCTTCGTTAACGTGAAATCACAATCAATCTTTTCCTTCTCGACCAGTGCAGCAATTGCTGGCACGTGATCGAATTCGAAGTCTGCTACCTCTACCGCGGCTTCAAGTCCGAATTGCTTGGTGTAGCTGGGGATCCGAGGGTAGACCGCGGGACGAAGATGACCACCTGAGGTTCTGATCAGCTTGTTTTAAAGGAATATAAACGTTCACTAGCAGAGAGGAGGGGTTGAATGTACCATTTCTTCCCGTAGCTCCACTGCAAGCTTGTCTTGCCTCAGCAAGAACAATTGATGGTCTTGGGTTATTGCTTGATTCATGTCCACAGAGAAGATGGTATGCGGCCGCAATCCCAGCATACCCTCCACCAATGATCAGGATATCGCATGACTCTGGAAGCTCTTCGGTCGAGCGGTGATCATCCAGCTCATGAAGCTGTGTTCTCCAAAAGGGAAGGGTGGGATTTTTGTGAGGGAAAGTCCCAGATGCAAAGGATGATGAATCAGGGCTGCCCATTATTGAAAAGGATTATTGTGTTGTAACGTGGAGATAAAGAGGAAACCTTTTAAAGACCAATTGGCTCTTGCAGTGCGAAGACAAGGGACAACTAGGTAGAATTGACTAATAAACAACAGCAAAATTTACGATTGTGCACCGTGAGTCACAAATACCACTACTATGACTAGAAAATTGAACTTTGAGCTGGTACCAGGTCGCAAAACCACAATGACGTTGATTTGTCGAGGAGTACCAGATGCGACAAGTGGGATGGAAAGCCTAAAAATAATCGGCGGATCAAATGGTGAAATAATCACGTGAGACCAATCACGTTTGGTTTGAATTGTAGGAAATTTAAATCAAGGGAGCAATATGAAAAGCGTCTTTCTCATAAATATTGATTTGACATGAGTACCTAAGGTACTATCGACATGTCAAGGAGCTATTCACAACGAGTACCATAATCACGTGATAAGCTGATTGAGACCTGAGGTGGATCCAGCCCCGGAAAAGCCTCCGTTTGAAGTGCATGAGCATCTCAGATGTAACTTCATCCGTGTCATTGACCTTGCCTTGGTTGGCGTATTGCTCACTCGAGTCAAAGAATTAGTCAGAAGAATCAATAAGACTGTTGGCGGCGCCGGTTCTCGACAAAGGTTGTCTTCCACGCCATCAGAACGACGATCTTATCCAGCAGTCTCGATCCGCCTTGTGCGCGGATGATCCACGCCCCCATGATGTTTTACAGCAATAAAGATATCGCCACGATTCTATTCGCTGTCGGCCAAAAGAGGGGTCCCTCCCGCCTGCCCATGCTGCCGAAAATGGGCTGATTTCAGCGTCAGAACGCGTGAAAAGCATACGATTTTGCAATATGTGGAAATAGACGGTTTACTAAAGGTCGAGAATTCTTTCGAGAACATATATAGAAGGCTGAATCCCGTGCGGTATTGAAGTGAAGAAAGCTGTAGATGTGTGCCTGCACTGCCTGTGAGCGCTCTACTAAGTTATCAACGAGATGGCTGTGTTCTAGACCGCGTGCTGGGACTAGCCGTGAAGGAGAGCGACTGAGGAACCAGTAAGGTTACAGTATCGACGTCTGCCATTGCACGACATGATCCGTTCCACCATAGGCTCGGCTTCCATGCCACTGCCACGGATTGAAAGACGAGATGGCCTAAAAGGCGTGCTAGGTTCCTTCTTTGCGTCCTTGTTGGCTCCGATACTCGCGATATGTTGGAGAGCGGGAAGTCAGGTGGAAACCAGTGAGTGAGAAGACTTCTTTTTGCTTACATTCTTGCTTCCCAGCCTTGAGGATCTCCACTTCACCGCTGTCTTGGGGGTTGCATAAAGTCTTGAGAAAAGGAAGGAAATCGATTTACGCCATAAGTCTGCTCAGCCAAGAAACCCTGCTCTCGCTACCACTGTACGAACGGATTCGTGATACTGGTACTTCCCGAGTGCGGCTCGTTCTTCTCTGCTGCTTGTCACACAACTGTCCCGCACTTGCGCACGTAAGGTTAATCTTCAGGGATCGCGACAACGTCAAAACTTCCGTCTCAACTACGACCTTCATCACCACGCTGTTGACGAACCATTCATCCACTACTACACATCGTTCTTGCATGCACGATGCGCCGATTGCTAAACTGAACTTTCAGTTAGTCCATTGATGGTCCTGGGAGCCCCCAGGATGATTGCAAAGCATCGTGCGACTTTATCTTGGCCGGCAAAACATCAGACCAGCAGTCAACTCGATTGCTAGCACCAACCTCATGCAGGCGCATACATTGCTCGAGCAGGTGTCGTTCGTTCACTAACAGCTCCAAGCTATCGCTTTAGGCACCGCTTCTCTTATAGTAGCGGGCCAGGTTGCCGACAATCCAGCTTCGATGATTTGGTACCTCCTGTATCCGTTTCGCGGGTACGGTTTCGACATCACCATGAACTTTAATGGAAGGTGCTGACTTTCACTCCAGAACAACTGAAGCTCCAGTCCTTGATCCCAAGCATCCCTTGCGATCTGCCTTCACTCGCTATGGCAATAATGCAGCACGCCATCCTGTCATTGCCCTCCTCATCTCAGTAGCTACCGCTGTAATCCTCATCTACCCGTTTCCGTTCCTCTACACCAACGACTTCGCCAATGGCGCATCGAATCTGCCACATCATGTTTGGACGTCGGCACAACCGTTGGAAGGCGATGCGACGGCACGGCCGGATGTTGTAATGCGCTCAATATGGGTACACGGTAGGAGGAGTCTTCCAGTATCACAATATTTCCGCTGACATACTGCAGGCAGTTATATGAAAGCGCTAGAACCAGAGGTTCTTCTGAACGCTTTAAGCTTACAAGATGAATTACTCGGGCCAACATTAGATTTTGATCCTCGAAGACCATACAATCCAGTATATCCTGATAATTCATCGATGGACCTGACTTCCGACATGCGTGACACTCTACACGCTATAAATGGGTTGAATAATTCGTCCTGGTTTTTCCACTCCCCTCTACAATATTGGTCATGTTCTGCGGCAAAAATAGCGGGGGATAAAGATATTATAACAACGGTCAATCGACGTTCTCGTCAAGCAACCTCCGTCAATGTTACCCTGCGGCACTCGATCGTCTTTAGTGGAAAGCGCTTCGAAGAACACCGTCTAATTGCTGCCGACGCTGTAGTCATTACTTTGGTTCATATGCTGGATTCGCCAGTGGGTAAGCAGTGGGAAAGGAGAGCCGAAGCACTTGGCCGCAAGGCATCCGACAAATGGAAGCTATATCCTCCCAGTGGTCGTTCATTGGCCAGTACGTTATACGAGTTTCGATTTCAACCTCTCTCTTTCCAAGACGACCTATTCCTCGGAATCGCATATGCTCTCATGGCGCTCTATTTTGCAATCAGTCTTTCCAAACTACGTGCCCTGCGATCTCGGATGGGCCTGATCCTCGCTGTTGTAAGCCAGATCGCTGTATCAATGATGTCGAGTTTCACAATTTGTGCTGTTTTCAAGATTGACCTATCAAAGATACCAAGAGAGGCATATCCACTTGTCGTCCTCACCGTAGGATTAGAAAATATCTTCAGACTTATTAACGCCACCATTATGACTCCACCAGAGCACTCCGCTGCAGCAAGGATGGGAGAAGCACTGGGCCAGATTGGCCATGTGGCTTTAGCTGGAGTCGCTCAAAATCTGGGTCTGTTGTGGTTGCTTTCGAGAATCGTCTCTCCGCAGGTCACCGGATTCTGCACATTTACAGCGATTGCTCTCTTATTCGACTTCTTCTACCTATTAACATTCTTTTCTGCTGTGCTGAGCATCGACGTACACCGGACAGAGCTGAGCGACTCACTGCACCGTGCATCTACACCAAGTGAACGGATATTGCATCCCGATTTCCCAAAGAGAAGGACTTGGACCGATGCAATTCTAACGGGCGAAGCTCCCTTTTCTACACGAATAGCGGGTACAATTGTGCTCGTGGGATTCGTCCTTGTTGCACAATGGCACTTCTTCGACAATGAAGGCTTGTTCCAAACGGTATTAAGATTCTCCCGGTTGTTTAAATCAATACCTACTACACCGCCGCCAAGTTCAGCGACTATATTATCAGTCGACATCAACCAGGCGCGGACGCCCACCGCATGGCTTCGAATGCAGGATCACGAGACTGCACATGAAGTTATTCAGGTGATCAAGCCACATGCTCACAGCTACATTGCTCGTGTTTATGACCCGCTGATATTTGTCTTGGATGGGTCGGACCGGACTCCCAACAATTCCGGAATTAGGAAACTCCTCCCTGCTGCTTATGATTTTGCAAAAAATCAATTTGGCTCGTTTCTCATCACGGTTGTCCTCGTTGTAGCAGCTGTCTCGCTTCTGATGAATTATCTCCTTTGGGATGAGTTGCCAGAAGGAGAGGAAGAGGGCAGGCCCGAGGATGATCCTCTGCTGTCTATCAGGACACTGAGTAAAGGCCACAATCTTGATGTCATGCTTCTCGCAACCTCGAAAGAAGGATTAATTGCTTCTGTTGGCTTGGATAGGTCGATCCGCATCTGGGATATCCGTAGAGAAACCACGACGACTTATCTTGTTCATGACCCTGATTCGCATGTCAATCCATTCCCGCTCCTAGCTATTTCCATCGACGGTGATTCGAATTGGCTTGCGTTGCTCTCCGCCCAGAACCGAGTCTACATGTGGAACATTCCCGAACGTAGGTGGGGGCCTTCAATTCACGTTGATGTCAAAGGACGGATTCCGGTAGCTTTCTTCTTTGGCCACGATGAAACCGAATTCATCAACCCTGTCTTTGTGGTGCGGCACAACGGATTGATGTCTGAGATTCACGTCGAGAGTGGGGAGAGTACTGAGCTTCAGATATGCCGCAGTCCGCTTGTTTCTGTCCAACAACATTTCGAGAAGGCAAACGTCACTTCGGCAGGTCCACCAGCTCGAATAATCACTGCCTCAAAACGCGGGTGCATTCACATAGCCAAGCATGTCGAGGCAGGTTGGGTTTCGGAGGGTCTCGATGTCCAGGATCCGCAAGACGATAAGGAAGTTCATTCCATCCTCCCTCTTCCCGCATTGAGCTCCTTCCTCGCCGTTCGGGACCACACTGTAGATCTCATCGATGTCGAGACTCACAAAGTAAAACACACTTTCCAAACCAAGCCCATGAAGCAGGGCTCACTTCGCTGTTTCCACTCTACCCGCAGGAGACCTCAGTGTGGTTCGGTCGGCTTAGCGAACCTCACGCTTGCTTACACAAGTGTGGAGACGGGTGACTGCATAATGCAGAGTTATCTTCCCCGGCGCGAAGGTGATACAATATGCTTCCGAGATCCCTCCGCCCCTGGAAGCAAGACATGCTGTCTCTGGCGTGAAACTGTTGAAAATCGTTACACCATCGAAAATCCAGGTTTATGGGAAGCATTAAAAGTGGGCTACTTGGTGGGAGTGAGGAAAGTGGATGCGCCACAGGAAATCACAACCTCCTCTCGACCCATTTCGAACATCGGTCTTCGACGTCGAGGGGCAAACCGCCCTCAATCTCTCCACCTTCAAATGCGAGAAGCCGAGGATTCATGGGAAGTCTGGTCAATATCTTCTCGTGGCGAGAGGGCTGTCACTCCACTCTGCGGATATAATGAGAAGGGCAATTTATTAGTATACAATCTGGGACCGCTGCAGAAAATTGGCACTAGGAGCATTGCGGTGGCCTTGGGTAATGTTATTAAGGTCATCACGGTCGGCAACGAGAAGTTCGACGGCGAGAGCTCGAACGACGATCAAGCATTTGTAGGAATGGCGGCCGCAACGGCAAATCGGCGCAGAAGGCCAGGAGTTGGATCTAAGAAGAGTCAGAGCCACTAAATTCGATTTTGCATTGGGGGAGTAAAGGACTATAATCGCCACCCAGCTCCAGTACACGGAAGGAAGTTGTTCTTGGCTTGGATCTGTACTGGAAGTTCTACTATACCCAATTTGGATGGAGGGATGTGAGGCGTTCTCGGATACTGGGCGGTGGTGCATTATAGATAAGGTTACATTGGGTTGGGACCTATTTACTCTGATTTGGAGCATAGGGAATGTTCATGATGGGAGGGTTGATCTGAGCTTCGAGCTTTCTGTGCGGCGTCTGAGCAGCTTCTCCAGCATGCTAGCTAGGCTAAGATGATTACGAGTTATGAATGAGGAAGCAGTGTTACACTTATCTTGGGCTGTTCTTCATCTCACGCTTCATTTTTGGTTCTGGAGAGTTTCTTGGCTAGTGCCAGTCGAGAACCATATTAATTATTAGAGCAAGATTACATTCCTCAATTCCTCCATCTGAACCTATTTCGCTGGGCGTCCTTGCTGTCACTCCCGATTTCCAATGAGTCTATTACTTCGCTGTGTCGTTCCATGTCTCATCGGCCAATGTCTCCCACTTAAACTCATGGGCGAACGCCAGTGTTCAGTATAGGATTTGGTCCCACATCGGCATAGCTGGCATTCGGCTCATTTTCATTAGGATGATTGTATCCGAAGAAGGCCTCCAACTGTTGTTTCTCATCCACCACCGTCATGACCGCGAAATCATTCGTAGAATTGTACCCCCAGGAAATATGGTAGTTATCATTCTATTCCACATTAGATCAGCTTCATCCCACAACTCATAGCGCCTCGTCGTTGAGAGACATGCAGAGAAAGGGGGTATATTGATGTGAGACTATGAGAGAGACACACCTCGTAGCATGGGATGCTGTAAAATGAATGGGTATCGGCGTACCGGCCCGGCGAGTCGATGATGGTGCATGGCTGCAAGCCCTCTTCATAGTCGATTTTGAAAGCGTACGTGCATTGGTCGGGCCCGAATTCTCCATAGTCTGCGCAGGGGCGAGAGAAGTCACGAACTGTCCAACCCCAGGCGTTGGATCGGGGTTGAAGGGAGGAGGGGGCAGCGATGGCGGTGGTAAGGAGAGTTATGGTTGTGAGGAAGGATGGTAAATGCATTATTATGGTGGGTGATTTTTTGATGCTCCATGAAGGTATTTGGGTTTCGTTGAGAGTGGAACTGGAGTGGGTTGTTCGTTTGGATTCAAAAAGAGGAAAGGGTCGAGGTACTTGTACTTCCCATATCGGTCGTCTCTTTCCTCGTCAAGTCCAACTCACGATTATGACCAAAAGCTTAGCTATGCGAATCGGTCTTTGGTATGCTCATTACACCGAATCTACATTAATGAAGGGGGCTGTGGCCGTTGTCAGCGAATACGGATAAAGACAAACACGAGGAAGATATGCCCTCTCCCGTCATAGTTCTTCGTGCTTGATATGATTCCACTCCATGCACGTTCGAAATTTCGAGGCTCGGCAGTTTGATATATATCAATTGGGATTATTTGTCTGTCTCTTTGAAGTTAGATGGGGCTGTGGAAATGGGAAATGCGGATTCTGTAAGGCGGGCTACCGCGTCAACAGGTCGGTGACGAGCTTACCTTGTCAGTTGGATATCACGTGCCTCTCTCTTTTAGTACTAGCCGTTCCCAATGGGGATTAGGCTGTTCCAGTGGGATATAAGCTCCCCGAGCAGTCGCCCACTTGGCTCCTTAGACAACTTCTTCAGACATTACAATATACTCACTTTTCAAGCTTCACCTCATGTGTATTGCACCCCTGTAACTGCAACTGTCATACCTCCCCCCCCCCCCTGTAACTCACTGGGAGAACTTAAGCATAGTTCTTAAGTCGGCCTTGTGATGTATAAGCAGCAACTAGTAAGATATCTTATAATAATTAGTAATATATTATAATTTATTATCCCATCCAGCTCTCAGGAGCTATTCTGTTGCTGCCTTACAAAAGTGGGCAGAGGCGTGATTAGGATTGTCGTCGGCAGATGCTGCGGGAGCTAGATGGGATAATAAAAGGAATTGACTTTAAATTGAATTTATAAAGGCTAATGATATTTAATATACCCGTTCGTGTCTCTTACTTATTGTATAAGTGGTTCGCAAAAGCGAATGGGCCAAATTCACATGTCAGTTGCACGGATCATTATGTGCACGTGTTCTGGGAAGAGAAAAGAGGTAGAAAGGGGTATAGATTATACTAATTCTGGTAGCTTAGAGTAGATTATTTGGAGAACTTCCAGGTATCGATTCTGCAAGCAAATGCCCTATTAAAATAATAATACCATTTTGTGATAGGGTCTCACATGAGTTAGCCTATTCGTCAGTATTACTACAATAGCCCGTTTGCTTTAACATATGAAAAAATAGCCTATTTACTGTTACGAACTACCCACGTAATAGTGGGAGTTACGAACGGGTATATAGATATAATGCTTGAATCGTAAAAGATGGCAAAAGACGGGTTGTCCATCCTTTTCATAAAGGGTGAGCTTTGGCTCAAAATAAATGGTTATCAGTGTAGGCTCGGGATTTTTTGAATCGACTACTACGCTTTTGCCCCTTTCTGGCTTGTACAAGATGAAGTGCTTTCATTGTAATCTTGCAGGTTTTCTTCCGTCTCTTGACGTCACGTGACGTAATGTACAGCACAGGTAGGTACCTAGGTGGATGCTTGTCTCCACCTCATGAGTTATGAGCACTCTTTTGAGGTACCGTTAACAGACTCGATTCAGGCACAGCACTATCAGACCCTTTTTAAGAATCAGCACAAAGTCTTTGGTTTCCACAGTCTAAAACAAAACATTGATATTCTATTTCTCACTATCGCACTTGCGAAGATTATTCCTTGTGTAATTCTTGAAAGAAAGCCGGTCTACTATTTGACACCCTAATTATCGATACTTATTCCGATTCCTGTCTCTCCTGGATCTTCCTCTCTGCAAACACTCCATCGTTTCCATCTAAAGATTCCAACTCCGGCAATGCCTTCTGTCTTTGCTGTCCTGCCAATTGCGGGAAGCAAAAGCCTGGATGGAAGATTGTCAAAGCCAAAACGGCAACAACGATCATGCTAGAGGCCAAGTGTCAGCATTCATTTGAGAGAACTGGGAAAGGGGCGCCATACATCCCCTCCATGATATCAAAACCTATCTCATCTCTCATGATTGGATTGGCCCAGCCGCCAACCATCTCTGCAATACGATACACGCATCTCAGAAACACCGTCACAAATGCGACAGTCAATGCAACCAGAAATCCACGGAACTTGGTCTGCTGCAGCAGAACCTTAGCTTCAGGATTAACATCACTCCAAGCTCTTCTTGTACTAAGAGCATAATCGACAACCAAGCCGACAAACACGAGCAAAGTCGCAACCTGCCACACGATGCCTGAAATCATCAAGTTGGTCCCGATGTTTCTCAACTTTACATTGTTGCCAGCTCCACCAGCGAAGCCACCTCCCACAGCCTGGAGCATAAGGGAAATAAAGTCGCAGGTTATGAAGCCAATTGTGTAGTAACGAGCTTTGATCCTGCTTCTTTCTTGCCCGAATGCCAGGACAATGTGTTTCAGGGTCAGGTAAATGCCTGCTGCGATGAATGCTGGGGCGAATATCAAGCATGATATTTGGATCTTGAACCCGAGGGATGAATACTGTCTTAACGTTAACATTTTTTCCATAACTTGGATCTGCTGGAATGGGGATATCTACCGGGTTTGAGTGCATGATTACACGCCCTCCGTAACCAATAGCCTCGCCAATGCAGCCCATCGTGATGGCATAGGCAAAGAAGAAAGTCTTATGTTTCGTCCCGAAGAATATTTGGGCTAGAGCAAAGAGCGCAAACATAGCGATGAAGAAGGCATTCAAGCCGAGATTTGGAGCATACCCGTAAATGGTATCCTCCACAGGACAGTGTGGGAAGGACACCTGGGTACAGTTTTGGGCGACTCGATGGTGCATTTTGAAAACTGAGTTGCGAGATGGTTACAATGGCCAATCTGTCAAAGGAAATAAAGGCCTTGAATGATATTTCTAGGAATTTCTCTGAGAGATATGACGCGGCGCGGCGTCTTATTCTACCCCTAAACCCAAGCCAAGACAATAAGCGATTGCGAGCGTCGAGTGCGACATCAGCACTCCCTGCCGACTGAGCCTTGCAGCGGCTTAGACATATGGAGTAATCTAAGAGTTGCTTCTGCTGCGCAGAATCAAGAAAGAGATATTTCTGTCAGATGTCGGCCTAATTGGCAGCGTTTGAAGTGTCTCACAGCAGAGGTCGTTGGGCGGAGCCATGTCGGAGTTCGCGTGGAGTCGGAGGAACTTTGGGAAGATACGGGCGTAAAATGTACAGACGTCTCCCACAGCCAATCCCAAGCGAGAAAACTGAGCTGAAGTTTCCAAAAAGGGTATTCTGGATGTAGTGAAATCCTGGAGCCAGCTTTGCAGTGATTCGCAATCATGCAGCCTTGTTTGATTCAGCTGAGGGACTGCACTGCCGCTTGTCACTTGCAAGAGACGCGGTGGGCTCCCAATGCAATATGAAATCAGCTCAAAGTTTTCTAATCGACTGGTAGCTTTCCTTTGTTTCTCAATTTGTCAGTGTTGTTTACTTGCAGAGTATATTCGGCGCGCTACATCCTAGCAGTATGTAGAAGATGTCCCGTTGCCTGCCAATGCTCGAGGCCCAATCCAAACTCTCCCCTATTACTAAGGAAGAGGTCTGTAATTGACTGACTTCTGGCGAAGAATTTGGGTGGACGGGTTTGTATTCTAGGTTATGAGTGTCGACTCTTGGAGAATATCGGCAGTCAGCTACTTTTCATCTGCCTTTGCAACAATAATCCAAGCCCCAGGAGCTACAACGGAACCAAGCTTGCTTGCAATAGCCTCTACTACTTTGCCGACCGCCTCTTCCGTGCACAACACATTGATCTCCATCTTCATCGCTTCCAGGATGGCAACAACCTGGCCCTCTTTCAACAGGTCACCCGGTCCGACTAACACCTTCCAAACATTGGCATCGATGGGACTATCAATCGTAATCGACGGCTCCGCCTCCATCATCTCCATCACCCTCTCGGCATCCCTCTTTTTCTCAGCCTCTTGCTCAGCAACCCACTCTCCATAAAGCTTCTTCTCCAACTGAAGGTTATGCTCCACTCCCTTCTTCTGCCCTTCTCGGAACGCAATGACTTTAGGATCTGTCCTGGAGTTCTCAAATCGTTGATGCACATCATGGAGATTGAAAACTCCTTCCCGGATGTCGAATTTATACTCCCCGCGCTTGTAAGCAAGCATTAGCTTGTCGTATTCTGCGACGCTTACTTCATAGTAATGCACAATGTCGAAGGGCTCGAAGAGCCAGGGACGAGTGGGCGTGAAGCTGGGACCGTTTCCGAAGGTGTCCCAGCATTCCATAGTTCGTGCGAAGAGCATGTAGCCACCCGGCGCTTCTAGAGGGTAGATAGCGAAGAGGGAGCCACCCATGCCGATTGTGCCGCCTGGTGTTGAGACCCGAGTGGGGTTGTATTTCTGCCCTACGATACCGCTCATGGGTTCTAAGGGAAATAAAATTGGTGTTCCGACGAGGAATCCAACGGCAACGATGAGGTACGGTGATTTGAGTAGGGTCTGGAACACTTCCTGGCGAGTGGAGAATCCGTTGTTGGTTCGGAGATATTCTACGTTGTCGGGCAGATACGCTGCCGTTGGCCTGTTAGTCTCCATGTACCGCTTTTCTGAGGCGCGAATATCTGGGTGGTCGAAGACGACTGGAAGGTATATCTCTCGGCAGGGTATCTTGATGTCTGTAGAGTACTCGATGGAACTCTCTAGATCCATGACGGTCTCGAGGAGTTTTTGTTGGGTGATGGTGTTGGCATCGAATTGTATCATGACCGCTGTATACTATTAGTTGCTGTAATACCGCATTGGCTGAGAATTGTTACTTACATCCAATATTGGGATTCATGACTAGGTTCAGTTTCAGTACCTCCAGTTTTTGAACTAGGAGCCGTATGCGACTTGTGACTCGAACATCGCAGGTTTGCTTCCCAATTTCGACTAAAAAGAAGGAATCGCCAGCCTGGTCATGTCAATATGAAATGTACCGAAATCAGATGGAAATCGGACTAACTTGTCGATAGACTACCTGAAGTCGTTCGCCCTCGCCAGGAATTCTCTTGATAATCGCATTCGATTTCCCTTCCTCCAAGCCCGAAGGAGGCAGCTCCAGATCCACGCTCGGTATTTTCTCAGACCGGCCATCCACAAGGTCATGGATCCCTTCAATAAACCCCTCAACACGACGAACAAGCTCACGAGCATGCTCAAAAGTAGTCAGCTTCAACTTCAAATAGCCTCCCGGCTTCACCTGCCCTAATCTCCATAAGTCCGCCGAGACAATAGTACTTGAGCACAGCAATCCCCCAAGGTCAGGACTATCCATGGAGAAGATAGCAGCTGAGTCGCCTCCCCAATTAATGCCTCCAGGAGAAGGATATCCATAGTCAAAGACATTCGAAGGGTGTGAGCCTCCTTCCCCGCCATCCTTTCTACTCCATTCTGGAACAGGACCAACCAGGCGGATTCCAGTGCGATTGGAGTTATGGCCAATTTTCCACGCCATGCTGTAGAGCATTAGGCGGTCTTTGGTGGTCATGAAGTCGTCGGAGTCGTGCGGGCCGTGCATGCAGTATATTTCTGTGCTGTCGAAATTTGGGATGCAAGACTTGGTGAGGGTGAATGGGGTAGCTTTTTGAGCCCATTCTTTGGTCGAGGATGAAAGCTCTATCCAGTCGCTTATTTGAAGTTGACGGCCCTGTATCTATGTTAGTTGTTGAGTTAAGCAAATTATAGGCGGACTTACTTGTGTTCCTCCGAATGCCAAACTGGGAGTGCCAGCTTTCGATCCGAGATATGAAGGGCTGCTACGGTCAGTATATCTCGGTTACGAATTTGAGGAAGGTTCCTTACATCTCAGGGAACCCTCCTTTGACAGCGAGATAACATCTACAGCCGCCATTCTCTACCTTTCCGATCTTCAACTTTTGACCAGCTTGAATAACAACTCTTGACCACATTGACTTCTCTTCGCCATCAATAGTCACAGGGACAGGCGCTCCGGTTACAGCGAAAACTGCTGGAGCAGTGAAAAGTAATTCAGGGCCTGACAGGGTAATCTCGAGAGTTTCCGTGCCTGGATGGTTCCCTACCAGGATGTTCGAAACTATGAAATTAGCTTTGATGCAGTACATGATTGACGAGAACTAACTTCTCGAAGAGACAGAATCCATAGGTCCTCCCTTCGGAATACCATGGCCGTTTGTGGCTCTTGCGGGAAAGTCTTGGACGGTGGTGAAGGATCCAGGGGAGAGAACATCGATCGCACAGGGCTCGTACTTAAATTTCGTCTCAAGAAAATTCGTCAAAGTGTCCCCTTCGAGGAAGGCTGCACAAGCTGTTAGCAAGAAGCCTGATCTTTCTAGGTAAATTCTGGCAAAATTACATGTCGAGGCAACTACATCGCGGAGGAAGTGCAGGTTTGTTGGAGGGCCTTGAAGCTTTGCTTCAGATAAGACTCTTGTCATCTTCTTGCATGCTCCATTCCGATCGCCTTCATGAACCATGACCTTGGCAATTAAAGGATCTGAACAGTTTAGTATGTTACGAAGACTTTTCAAGATGCAAAGAACTTGCCATAAAAAGGAGCTATTCGTTGTCCCGTCTTCACCCAGGTGTCAACTCGAACGCCATCTCCTGCTGGCCACTCCACATACTGCAAAAGCCCAGGGCTCGGTGCGTAATTTCTGAAAGGGACCTCCGCGTAAACTCGAGCTTCGATTGCTGCTCCATCTGGGCCATCCTTCTGCAACGAGTGCAGATATTGAGAAGAAAGCCCCGTCTTCCCTCCTTTCTCGCAATCCGCTTGTTGCAGCATAAGTGCAACCAAATCTACACCATAGCAAAGCTCAGTAATGCCATGCTCGACTTGAAGCCTGGTATTCATCTCCAGGAAGAAGAAATCGCCGGTATTGTCATCAACAAGAAACTCGATTGTGCCAGCCGACTTATACTTCAGTTGCAAAGCATAAGCGGTTGCACACTTCGTGAGTTTTTTGCGCATGGATGGTCGCTTTTGGACAAAGGGACTCGGACACTCCTCTATTACCTAAATTCCTTAGCATTTGAATTCAGTGGGTTGATCTTCACTTACCTTCTGGTGCCGTCTCTGGATACTGCATTCTCGCTCACCAAAATGTACAACATCGGTGCCATTGCCGAAGATCTGAACCTCGATATGGCGACTCTCGGGGTAATACTTCTCAAGAAATACTCCGGAGTTGTTGAACAAGGTCTGCCCTCGACTCTTAACTTTCTTGAATGCAGCAGATATTTCCTCTGCATTGTGACACACTTGTAAACCCATGCCTCCACCTCCGCCAGTTGCTTTCAGCATAATCTACTATGTCAGCCAAGTACAATAGGGCTTCCAGCTCAACATACTGGAAAGCCCAACTTCTTCGCAGACTCCAAAGCTGCCATCTCTGAGTCCAGTAATTCCGTGCCTGGCACGACGGGAACATCTGCAGAAACAGCCAAGTCTCTGGCACGGTGTTTCTGACCCATCTCCGTCATAGATTCTGGGCTCGGTCCACAAAAGACCATTCCGGCATCAACGACTTTCTGCGCGAAGGGTGCATCTTCACTGAGGAAACCATAGCCGGGAATAATAGCATCAACATCTAGACGTTTGCAAATCTTCAAAATCTCGTCTCTGGTTTGGCGATTAGTTGACGGTTGCAAGAAGTACTGGGATAACCCACATATCTAAATAGCCATTCGCGTTTTCTCCAGGCAAAAGGATATTCTCATCTGCGAGTGAAGCGTGTAATGAAGTTGAGTCTGATTCTGCGTAGATTGAAACGCTCTTGATACCAACTTTCTGGCAAGCTCGAATACAACGAACGGCAATCTCGCCCCGGTTCGCAACTAGCACCTTCTTAATGTGTTCAAATTTGTAGTCCATCGTTGGCTTCCTGTCAAGACATTTTTGGAGGAAATGTTCGTGCCAGCTTTGTCGTTGGTATATCTTGCTTGACTGCCCCACTTACGTTGACAACGAAATGCCGAAACGATAAGAGATAGGGTGCACGAAAGGGGGGTAACTGACGAATACTCCTGTTTGATTGGATGAAAGCAGAGTGACGTTGCTCGGGAATGTGTGGGATAGCAAGTGGAGATCGGCCAAGGTCGCTCATCCGCAACGCCCAGGTTCCCCGCATTGCCCTCCAATAATTGTCTGGTCAAATGTCTCTCAAGTCTCGAGTCGCTTTCAGTCACGGCAAGTCCAATATGGGATGCTCTTGAGATACCAGGTATTCGAGCTGGGAGATATTGAGCACTGCAAAAAGAGAGGCATCGTGAATTGAACATGATTGTGTTCCTCCCTGTGTTTACTTCGAAAATAACTTCGAATTGGTTTCATCCACTGCCCTCCTTGCTGCTTTGGCGTTCTCTAATGCAGTAGGCATATCAGAATGTATGCAAATGCTGAAAGGTTTTCCCTCAAACCCGACTTTCAACACACCTCCCTCATTGTGATCCCTCTCATCCTTCAATGCACACGCTAGAACCCTCTTATAAATCATCTCTGGAGTAGCCTTCTTGCTCTTCACGACAGGAACCAAGGCTCCCTGAGCATTGTAATCGATATCCACGTATAACTCCTCTTGAAACGGCAATTTGTATTTCGCACACATCTCCTTCTGCATCTCGTTCTTGCACGCGTAGACGGGGACTTTGTAGATAGCAGCCGCACGTAGAACCGCGTCCATTATCACAGCATCGCGCTGCATGTAGAAGAAGAGCTCCCCGTGGGGTTTAATGTGGTTCAACGGTACCCCCTCAGCTTCCAAGAATGCCTTCAACGCCCCAACTTGATATAAAATCGATGCATACATATCTTCGGGGTCAACTTCTATGCGACGGCGACCGAAACCGAAAAGGTCTTGGAGACCTGGGTGGGCTCCCACTTTCACATTGTGTTCCTTAGCCATTCGAACCGTTCTGAGCATGAGAGAAGGATCTCCGGCGTGGAAGCCGCAGGCTACGTTCGCGACATCGATGTACTTTATAAGCTCTTCATCTGGTCCCTGAGACAATTAGTAAAGAGCCTTGCTCAAGAACGAGGATTGACGCACCATTTTCCACCGGCCAAACCCCTCCCCCATGTCGCAGTTGAGTTCAATCTTCTCCACGAGACCTGCCATTATTATGCAATAGAGTCTTGTGCTTGACAAGAGACATGAAGATATAAGGAGAGCTTGACCTACCGTTATTCCCGGCCTCGACTCTGCCAATGAACAAGAGTGGAGGTCCCGAGTTCGACGTCACACCCTCGATGACAAGGTGGGGCGATCAGTTTCAACGGCCAGCGGCCAGAGAGCCTGACGTGAGCTGACATGGGCATGCTTGGTACCTCTGGTCGAATGTTGCTTCTTGGTTGTTTAGACTTTGAGTTGGGAGTTGGTGATACTAAAATGAAGTTGTCTTGTTCAAAGTTCACTCGCGTCTCGTGGCCGCAAAGATGGAACTGCTTAGTCATCTTATTCGTCTATTTTACCCCCTTTCCAGTGCCCCTTTTTCTCGGCTACAGCACCTTGACCCCTGTGGGTTTGCATACTCCTCCTGGCACGCAGGGACGGCACTCAACCTCCTTAAGCCATGCCCATTTGATCAATCTTGAACCAATATTACCACTGCGATCGCACGATTTGATGTCTCCGAGGCACTTGTATAGCCACACCATAATTGGGCCTTGTTGATGAGTCCATTGTGCCCATTGTGCGGTGATTGCAGAGCCACCTGTGACATTGGCAACAAGAGCATCGGATGTTCCTCCATTGCACATAACTTTCGAATCTGTAATGGTGAAGGTAGGATTATAGTCGGGCCATTGTCGTTGAATGGTTGCAGGGGACGAGGCAGGGGAGTAACCCGTGTAACTAAGAGAATGATTAGCCCATTCTTGTGGCTTCGCTAATGTGGAAAAGAAGGCATACCCTGGATATGTAGTACCGTCAATAACATAACTTGTGACAGCTCCATAGGCCGAAGCCTCAGCAACCAGGAGTGCTGCAACAGAGAAAAGTGCTGAGAATAACATCTTGAAAAGTATTGGATTAAGAGACAGGAAGAAGATGTCATTCACAATTGCCAAAAGGTATCCTTGGCACGTTTTTATAGCAGTCAGCCATCCCCAGATTCTTACCCCACAGTAAGTCATGCGGCAAGAAACAATTTCTCCATAGCGTGCCCCGTGTGGCTGAACGGCGAAGTAAAAAGACATCGAGGGTAATTGACAGCACATATTGCCGGAGTGCGGACCGATCCATATAAACAAACCAATTAGCGACCAACCAATCAATAATCTGTTTCAATCAAATTGCACCTTTCGTCTCCCTTGAGATCGTTACATGCCCAACGCCAGAGGACTAGCATCAAATAAATTTGAAATGCAATTGCTGGTCGTCATGACATCGTTGGAGCTCTCTACTCTGTGTTAATAACGCTGTACATCGGGACTAGTAAGAGAATGGGGTTTAAACCTTCAATATTCAATGTTTGAACTTTGCAAGATCGCATAACCTTCAAATTCACTTTCCCCAAAGGCGGTCAACGCAAGCCATTCGCCCTTAATATACTCACATAAGAAAATTTCCTCCATCGCCGACCCGCCCGCGATTAGACGTAAGTTTAATGGCTAACATTAAAGTTAGCAACACTAACACACTTACAGGATATCCAGAAGACCACCTGGACTATAAACAAACAGGCATAAAAGCTAGGACGGCTTCAAACAACCATCGAGTTGTTGGACTGGCGGGTGCGGGGGGGAGGGCCTCCCGTATCTTAAAGCTGGGAGTTTTCGAATCGGAGCAAAACCCTGCCCGGGGGGGTTTCGTAGCCAGGCACCTTTCTTCAAGACTCGATTCGACCGATTCGACAGTCAGGAGAAAGTTGCCTGGTGAGCTTTTGTTGTTTTGTTCCTTGGTTCTTTTGTAATGTATTTTTTGGGGGATCGAGGCAATGCTACTTTACTGCTTGGGATGTAATTTTTTTGTATCTGTTATTTTTTGTGTCTCGCTTAAGCGTGAAGCTATAAATTTAAAAGAGAGGGAGTGAAGCTCGAAGCTCGACAACAAGCGAGGCATAAAATACACGCAAAGAGTTACCCTGGACTCTAGCCGAGACCTAAAGATGCGACTTGTGAAATAATAATCAAATTGCGAAATGATGTTACATATTCACTCACCGCCTTCTACCCGATCGACATCCCACGCAAGGTACGTTTTTGTCCAAAACATACAATTGTATTGACAAAGACAGACAGAAATTGGTGAAATGAGTGAGTTTGATTGAATCCGGTGGTAAGATGCGACTATTCCTGTGCCTGGTGGTCAACTTTGTACAAGATTCAATGCATTAGATGGCGAATTACAGTGAAATCGGACATGAAGTGAGCCTGGTCCTTGACTCGAAGTTGTAGGATTAAATATTCCGCACGGTGCCGGATGAAGCACAAACGCACCGGCTGACATTACAGGAGACCCCAACTCTTGGGGCATGATAAATTGATTAAGTACTTGGTTTCCACTTCCTTGAAAGGAAGGAGGTACAGCAGAACACTGAAGGAGGATGAAGGTCATACCACTTGTTGGCGGAAGAGCGCAACTGCTTCCATAGTGAATTCTCGAGACTTACGAATACTTCATCTCATCATATGCGCCTTCTACTAGAAGGCTGCTAGAGAAGAGCTTTTGTCAGAGTGTGACAAGCCTGCTTTCGATGTGTCCGTCCGAACAGGCTCAGTACATCAGACCGAGTCCCCGAATCTAAATGAAAACAAGGTCTGAACGAACTGATCCGGGAAATAATCAAAGTATTGGAAAAGAAAAGTCAAAGCAGAGCACAAGGTGCGTGGGATATCACGGCTTTTTCGCCATACAGACGTGTCTCCCTACCGAGCAGCTGGGTCACGTGCCAACCCTGGATTGCCCCGGCCCTAGTATCCGTCTTCCGAGCTTATCGTATAAACATAGACATGGAAAGCTGATATTAGCCTGATGTCCTTAATCTGAACGCAAAAGTACCTATGAGGTGCTTATGCTGAGAAAGAAAGCAGGTGACGATAGCTCCAAGACTTGAATGAAATATCTTAACTCGAAGCACAGCTGAAAAGCTGAAACGCTGCTTACCGACAATCTCCTTCAGCTCTCATAATCTGCACTAAATTGTTTATCACAACAAGGACCTTGCAGCTCGACAAGGTTTGAGATACGGTATATTTGGGCTGGTCGACAGAAATGTTCGATAAATGGCTATCAAGAGAGAAATCTTTTCGATGGAAATCGAAGTATGATTAACATCAAGGAAGCTGTGGACTCTCCTAGACTTCTAGTCATGATTTCTACCTGTCCGGAAGATCACTTGAAGTTTATCCCAGCGTGGACTGGATGTTCAAGCATTCATATTGCTCATCCTCATATCTCATAGATCAGCGTGTTCCATCCCGTCCCATAACCTTCCACCTGCCACCTAAATCCTTAGAAGCAAAATTATTCCCCGGTCATATTAACATGCACAGCCTTAATTTGCGTATAACCAGCCAGACCCGCCTCACCCAACTCCCTACCGATACCACTCTGCTTCACGCCTCCAAACGGAATCCTGTAATCTGAGTCATTGCTGGAATTGATCCACACCATACCTGCCTCGATTCTCCTTGCGATTCTATGCGCTCTGGTAATATCTTTAGTGAAGACGGCGCTACCGAGACCGTAGGTAGTGTCATTCGCCATCTCAAGAGCATCTTCTTCAGCCTTAAAGCTAGCAATTACGACGAAAGGACCGAAGACCTCCTCGCGGAAGATCTTCATGCTTGGCTTCACGCCCGTGAAAATTGTAGGTTTGATGAAGAAACCCTTTCCAGAGGAGTGGCCCTGGGTGAAAGCTTCACCGCCAGAGACGAGCGTGGCGCCTTCTTCCTTGCCAGCTTTGACATAGCCAAGTACACGCTCATACTGTACTTTGGTGACTTGCGGACCTTGGAAGGTGGTCTCGGCGAAGGGGTCTCCGACTACGGAGAGTTCGACGACTTGCTTCTTGAAGGCTTCGACGAACTTGTCGTAGATGGAGTCTTGGACTAGGATGCGGGAGGTTGCGGTACAAATTTGGCCTTGGTTGGACATGATGCCTTTCAACTATTAGACGAGATCAAGAAATTGGATGAAAGCAAACATACCGATGTGGGCCCATTTGACAGCTTGTTCCAAGTCCGCATCATCGAACACCAATAAAGGTGACTTTCCACCAGTCTCCAAGGTGATGTTCTTCATTGTACCAGCAGCCATCTTCATAATTTCCTTTCCGGTAGCAGTGCTTCCCGTGAAGGCAATCTTGTCAATGTTAACATGTGTAGCGATCGCCGCACCAGCCACACGTCCAACACCGTTCAAGATATTGACCACACCAGGCGGGAAGCCAGCTTCCTTAATAAGATTTGCTAAGTAGAGGATACTCAATGGGGTCTGCTCAGCAGCCTTCATGACAATGGTATTTCCGCACGCCAGAGCAGGACCTAGCTTCCAGGCCGCCATAGCAAGAGGATAGTTCCATGGAATGATCTGTCCACAGACACCAACCGGCTCTCGGATCGTGTATGCAAACTTCGCTGGTCCGGTGTCGATGACTTGACCGTGGATCTTATCCGCATAGCCCCCATAGTATTTCAATACGCCAAACACTTCTCCAACGTCACCGAGAGAGTCTCCGTACGGTTTGCCATTATCCCACGTCTCGATCGTAGCAAGTGTATCTGCATGCTTGGCAACTAGGTCGGAGAGAACCATCATCATGTTGCCGCGGTCTGTGGGGGACATGTCCCGCCATGAGGGATCTTTGAAGGCCTTGCGGGCTGCTGCAACGGCAGTGTCGACATCGTCAACGCTGGCGGCATATACAGAGGCGATATCGGTTTCATCGCTGGGAATTTGTTAGCTATATACTCAAAACTGGGAGAGTTAAAGTGTTTGTCAGCTTACGTAGGATTGATTGAAGTAATCTTCTTTCCATCGCTGCTCTTCACCCATTCATTGTTGATGAACAGACCAGTTGGCTGGATATATTTCCTGCCATTGGGAGCAGTGAGCTCGACGGAGAGATCGGACATCTTTCTCGTGGAGCTGAAGGATCGGGAGCACGAGGTGTGGACTATGATAGCCTTGTGTGTGGAGAAGAGCTGAGATTGATAGGAGCTTAGTCTGTGGTGCAACGAAGATTCACTGGCACACTTGAGCTTCTGAAACACAGTCCTGCGAAGGTGTGCTGGCAGAGGCAGCAATTGTTTGAGCATCAGAAGATGATGTGAGGCCACGATAAAGAGGGTTTTTTGCCGGGATAGCAAAGGTGGGTGTGCTCTGTGGATGGTCGAGAATAACTTCCCAGGAAGGCAAGGCGCACCAATTCCGTCCTCTCGGGGTTTGGTGATAGGGGATAGACTTGCCTATTAAAGCCTAGCATTCTGCCCCGCAAGAGAGCTCCTTAGGTAGGAACATCATGGAGCTTAATAATATCTGAAGCTACCACGAACATCAGAATATATAGATTTCTAGGATGGAAGACAATCGCAGAAGCATGGCTAGAAAACCCTTTCTCGAGGAGAGCATAGTGAAAGTAGTCGAACTCAGGCCCACGTGATATCGGATGAAAGCTTCCAGATCTACCAACGGCCAAGAGCTACCCCTCACTGCACGTGATAAGTCAATACTTACGTCTGAGGCAAAAATACGAATGTATTGTCTGCGCCTACAGATGCAGAATCCCTCCCAAACTCCAAAAGATAACAATTACACCGTCTTGATACAATACAGTCTGACTTTTTATGTATACCCGTCCGTTTCCAATCTCTACAACCCGTATATGCTGTCCTCCGTTCTTGATACGGTCCGGTCCAGTTTTCATCCTCCTCTCCCACCTCAAAAGCACAAAATGCCACACCAACCAAGACTCCGCTCCCGAGCCCCCAGAACACCATCGCTTCTCCTTGCCGTGCTAAAACAACCCATCGCACAAACTCCATGCTCAAACGCAAGATTCGGCAGCAACAACACAGCAGCAGCAACAAACAAAATAAGGCAGGCTTGAGAAGAAAATATGTATTTCAGATAAGACTGAACGGTATGCGCCTCCAGGGGTATAAACTCGCTATTCGGACTCGGGAGAATGATATATGACGTCGGTCGCCCAACAATGCAGCTCTTCTGATACGCTTGTCCATGAATGACAAAAAATCGAAAATTCGAGAAAAGGAAAGTGGTAGAAATACACAAAGTAGATACAGTAGGTGATAGCCGAGGGGCTGGAGTCGTTTTCGTTCGCTGAGGAAGACGATGTTGTCGGTATGTAAGGGTTGTCGTACAGAGAACGGAATAACGTTGCGCGAGCGAGATACGATGTGCTGTTGATCCATCGTGAGCCGCTATCTCATACTAGGTCATTGTAGCATTATCGTCGCCCACCCTCCCCAGGCCATCCTCGCTCATAGGGGCCGCGTGAATATGGGTCGAAGGGTGGTGGAGGTCCTGCTGTCGTCGCAGGGGGCACATTCGAGCTCGTTGTTTGGGAAACCGCAGTGTTCTCGATTCGCAGTGGGGGCAAACTCGCTGGTCCTTGACTAGGTCCTGGTAGATAACCAGGAGCTTGAACAGGTGGGAGGGTGGATGCTGGAGGGAGCGTATAGGGTGGCAAGCTGGTAAAGTCACCTTGTGCGTCTGTCCTTCGCCTCCTTGGCGCTCGCTCAGAAGTGCTCTCGGGGGCTTGAAATCCCATCTGTGAAGGTGGAGGTGGAGGTGGGGGATTGCCCATTTGCGACATCGACCCCTGGAATGACCCAGGTCGCATACTCTGTGGACTTGGAGGCGCTTGCATCACCAGGTGTCTCGTATCGGGAGTTCTATAAACGACATCTCGAAAACGGTCTCGTTCGGCACGGTAAAAATCTCTTTCCTGTTCCACTTCCCTGACCTTTCTCTCCAACTCTCTCGTTTGCTGCTGGAGCTTCTCGATGTTGCTATTTGCCTCCTTCTCTTTCTCCTTTCGGCGTTGACGAAATCGCGCTGAGGCTCCTGCGTTGCGCGCGCGCTTTTCGTCAGCTAACCGCGATGCTTGGTGTACATCCACAGGTACATGATACGTGCCTACAGGCGTGCTGAAAGTCAGGACATGGACGGGATCTGTTGTTGACGCCTGCCTTGAGCTGACTGCACTGCCTTGTAGAGAGCTGCCTTCTGTCTGGGGAGTCGGAGCGCTGTACGGACCTTCAGGTTGTCCCGTCGGCCCTGGAAATTGCATTCCACCTCCCTGCTGCACCATAGAGGTGCCATACGATGACCCTGGATAATAAGATGTAGTGGTTTGCGGCGCTTGTCCACCTTTGTAGAGAAATGAAGCCGGCGATGCCTGGCTTGATGAAGGATTGTGCGATGAAGCTGAGACGGACGGACTGGTACTTTGAGAAGCTGGTGCTCGCCCAGGAGCCTGCATAATGCCGCCACTGGCTCTTCGTGGGGCGATCGCTGGAGTTGAAGCTGATGGGGGAAACCCGTACTGCTGCTGGAGCTGTCCGAGAGGTGTGGGCATGGGAGGGACCTCGGACGCTGGGGATGGACCAGGTTCTGCAGTGTATGGCCGTCCTCTTGATGGCAAAAAGGGCGAACGCGCTGCGTCGATCGTTGCGGGACTGGTGCCCCTCCCAGAACTGAAGGCACGAGACGGAGATCTTGCTGTTAAAATTCTGCGATTTCTTGGATATGTCGTACTGTGGGCCTCCGCGCTGGGTGGAGTGTTTGAAGGAGCCTGTTGGGCTGGGAATGGATGTGCTGTCATGCCTATTGGGCTCGCCCCAAACTGCGTAGCAGTTCCAACGCTCGGCGACTCGGCAGTAGCTTCACTGAGGCGACGACGATTCGAGTGCCCGCTGGCCTCGGATTCTGCTGGATTCAGCATTGAGTGCACGTTCAGATCTCTAGATGGGCCCGATGATCTCCAGTCCTCTCCGGATGGCGCCGCTTGAGAAGTACGAGCATGTTGAGGGGACGACTGGAGCTGCTGAGGATATCCTCGACCATCATGCTCTTGCTGTTGCCTTTCTCCTGGTCGTCCCCCCGGTGGAGGGTCATCTCGAAGCTGGACAGGCGGAAGAGTGATTCTCTGACCATCGGGAGGTGAGCGAGATGCAGGACGAGACGCAGGAGGCCTCTGCGACATCGAGTCCTGATCCCCTAACCCTGGACGGTCCCGAGGACCGGCACATTGACGTTTTCCACTTGTTTCCCAACTCTGCTGATAGCTGTGAAGCTTGAAGACAAAGTCAGCGTAACCTTTTTCGAGCACCTCTGGGGCCTTTCCCGGGAATCGAGTTAGTTTTGACGACGTCTGGGATCCTTCTATAAAAGCAACCAACGGTGGGTTCTCGCGCAACGGGCGACTCAAAAGTTCTGGTACAGCCAGAGCGAATGTGGGATTGGGCTTGCCAATAAGGCTTCCCAGCGAGCGGTGAGAGACAGCGCTGGTTGGTTGGTATTCTGAGCTTGGTGGCTCGCAATATTATGATTTATCGTCCAGAGCGGAGCATTGTTTGTGCGCCGCGTCAAGACTTTGTTATGTTGACTTTATTTCTTGTTCTTGCTGCTGCTGCTGCCGCTGCGCGTGTGTGACTTGTTTGGCAGGGATGCGTTCGGCCTGATGGGTAATAGAGGGAGGAGCCTGCGTCTATGTACACTATCGATGTCTGATTGCAGCTGACCGCTGTACGACGAAGTCACTGGATGTCAGGAGCTGCGAGTGCGAAGGCAACGACCAGTCGTGGAAGTGCTCGAGGGAATTGGGGGAAAACGTACCGGAAGTGGGGAGCGTTTCAACTAGACGGGCCACTCAAGAGCTTCAGGAGCAGTAAAGACTCGTGACTGGTTAGAGAAAACAATAGACTGAGTAAGAATAAGAATCTGGGCGGATGAAATCCTTTTACAGGCCGGTGAGGAGCCAGACAGACAGAGCGTGTTGGTGGAGGGCTGACGATGGTTTGGGTTCGCTGCTGATGACGCTCTTAGCTTTCCGCAGAAGCTGCTCACCAGCCAGCATACGTTCCTGCACGGGGAGGCCCCAAGCTTTTTGGGTCGTCCTCGAAGTGCCAGGTCCACGCCTTTGCACACAGACCTTAGGAACCCTCACCGTCCCAGCCCAAAGTGATCATACAGTCCAGGGTTGATGAGAGAGGGTGGGTCCTTGGGAGCGCAAACTGGGGTGCTTGGGAGGCTGCAGACGGTCGTTGCTGCAGCCAAGATACCGGGGCTAGAATGTGCTAAGATAAATGCTGCCATGGCTGGGCCTGCTAGGCCGGCGGGCTCTTTCAACCTGACCCAGGAAACTCTGTCGTGGTGGAGACAACGCCGGGGTGGGAAGGGGAGGGGAGTGGGCCAGCGCGGAAGGCGGGAGACCATGCGTAGACGACTCACACCCCTGTGAAGTATCACGTTATATGATGGGTACCGGGCCACGCTGGGGGCTTGCGCTGGAAACAGCCTGATGGAACGGCGTGCAGCTGGCGGTGACGAGTAAGAATAATCGCAGCGCAGGGCCGCCTGCTATTTGGCGACATTTAGCTGCTTTGGGCCTTTTTCCTCGTACCCCGGTGCCCCTAACTCTCGCCCGTAACTCGCTCGGCGCCAGACCGACCGTTAAGCAGCATGGAGATTGCGCCTATTCCTGCTGAACGACCGGTGCCGCCGCAATCTCGAGGTCTCAGCGGTGTAATAAGCGCGTCCTCAGCTCCAGGACAGGCTGAAGGAAGGAAGCAAAGGAGCGTTCCTCTTGGTGAGACTTGTGATAGCATTGATGTGATGCCGTCAGAGTTGTGTTGAAGGGGTTTGGGAGGCGAGAGGTTGGGCTGCTGCCGGCCGTGAACGCCCTGCAATTAATCACGTACAGTCCTGGACGGCACCTAGCCTACCCAGGGCAACAGTGGTACAGTAGCTAGTGTAGCTAAATTGGCGGTGCTTCTCCCGCGCTCACGCTGATGCCATGCATGCCCTGCATAGATTACATGCTTGATCTGGTTGCTGGCAAGTGTATCGCTGTGCATTAGTATATCCGCGGCCTGCAGGGAGAAAGTCGTTAGGTCGGTACTGCACATTTTCCTGTACAATATTGACTGCCAGCCTGCCAGGCACTGACTACAAACTGATCCTGGATCCGCTGCATCAAACTGCAGGCGGGTGCGGAGAGCTGCACGAGCATTTTATCTCGCTTTGAGCTTTGGTACCAATTCTCAGCCAATGGGTTCGCTCAGGGCGCCCGTCAGCTTGCGGCACTGACAGTGAGGCTTCGACTGTTCCCCAGCACAGCTTCTAACGGATATGGTCTGCCTTGGCTTGTTCTTTCCTTCAGGACGTCAGACTTCTTCCCCGAGGGCTTGCCGGCCGAGTCCTGAGCTGGGAGTGATGGGATCGCCGGCGAGCCGGCCTTTCAAGATGAGGAGAAACATGCTGCAGTCCTTTTTCTTTGGCTCGGGCTTCATCCGTGTGAAACCAAGAGCTCTTCAGTAATAATCTCCAGCCCTGTAGGAATTGTCCCTTTGGGCTTCACGTTGCCCTTGTTAAGATTTGAAGAATTGCCACCCGCAGGGTTGTTGAAAATGCACCGTCCGGAGTCAGGTAGTTAGTGCTAATCCCAGGACCCCACGAGAACACCAGGCTGAACCTTGCCGAGCTACATTAGATGCAACGCCGTCAAGGAGATGTAGTAGATGTACAGGAACAACTGCAGTATGATGTCGGGGAGTCGACGCCCTATATCATCCATATGCCACCCATCGTCGAGGTGTTCGTCCGCAGGAGCTCTCCCGATTTCGCATTTCTTCTTGCACAAAGCAATTCTCGGACTGCCTAATGCGTCAATGCTCTGCGATGGGGATCTCGTTCCTTTAATTTGATTTGCCGGCAAAAGAGTCAAATGATATTGGAAGAACATCCATGTCCATGTCCTACGGGTGTTCCTGCTCGGCTCGAGCCTCGACATACAGTACCATTCCGTACAGTGAGTCGCGTAGCGTCCACTTTTCGTAAGCCGACCACTGTACCGGGGCAGCAAGATGAGCTGCAGGAGCGGGCCTGCTGCGCACTGATAAGTTCTCCCGTCATGGAGGGACCCCGATTGGGGTTTCCAGAACGTCGGGCAACCCTCGCTCTCCGAGTGATTCAGACAATCCTCCGATTCCCGACATCGACGTGCTCCGGACCTGGCTCAATAATTACGCAAGGGATGCATCGTGCATCGGATGGCCATCCTTCTTCAAACCTTCCATCCGCCCATCTACTTCGTAACTTGGATTAATACGGTATTGGAGCAGTCATGCGCCGCACCACCTGCTGCAAAAGCAGAAGTTTGGAATTTCTTCCGCCAATCCATTCTGGCCTTCTGTGCATGGCGGCCCAAAGTTCCTTCCCAAGGCATTCGTACCTGACGAAGATCCTGCTGCATCCAAACCCAAATGCAGATCCATGAAAGGAGAACGCGGATCCAGCTCTCCCGAAACCTGCTTCCTCAATACCGCGTCTCTTCTCAAAAACTGAACAACCGTCTCCATTGCTGCTCGCAGTGCTCGGCTTGTCAAAGTCGTCGACGATCACGCGGGGGAGGAAGTTGCCCATTTATGATGAAACGGCGCAGGTGTGATTCGGTGTGATTCACTGTGATAGAGGATGAAAAAGCAGTCTAGTGTCGGCAGCGGTCCGTTAAGTGTCAACCACTCTAGGCCGCGGGTGAAGCCTGGCGAGCTCGCGCTTCACGAATCACGCTCGGGATGCTGTCGTAACGTCGTTGCACGGGGAACTGGGGGCGTGGATGCCTGTCTCAGTCGGTGATTATTGCAGTGCACGCCATTCATCTCTCAACCGTCACAACGTCACAAAGACTGGGAACGAATGGTCTCGATTCTCCCATCGAGGCCCCGCAAACGGAGTCACTAACGACGCAAGAAGTCTGGAGCTCGAGGCATCGTGCTCCAACATCGCGTGGTGGCCGGCAAGGCTTCCGATGTCGTGTTGGCAGCTCACAGTACTCCGTACTGTATCGTCCCGAGTCAAGGTCCGGCACCAGACAAGCACGAGGCTGTCAATTCTCCGAGGAATGAGTGGAGAGGGCGAAGTGTAAATCTGCCGATCGCTGGCGGCCTGGGGATTGCTTCGAAAGGAACAAAGAAGGAAACAGGCCTGGTCCGGAGAGGTCTGAGAGGTGAGGTGTGGACAGGGCTTGCGGCATCCAGCTGTGATTCCTGGGGGAAGAGAGAACGTTCCTGCAAGCTGCAAGAAGCTGCAAGTACAAGGAGACCCGAGGCGAGTAGCTGCATATTAGCTAGCCATGTTGAACCATGTTCGCAGCGACGTGCTTAAGCGACTTCCGGGGCCGCCGCCGACGTGTGCGCTTCCAACTCGAAAACATATCTATCTACAATTATCAATTATCATACCTACCAAGTTCCAACAGCTGAATCGCTATCGCTACAAAGTCAAGCTACATACATGAAGCCGTGCCCCGCAGCCACGATACTCCTTGGAACTTCCTTTCCCTGACCTTTCGAGGTATATATGAAGCTCCTATACCAACGTGCGCGTCCCAGCGCTCAGCGTCGCCCAATTTTGAGGACCGAGTTTCGGGGGTGGAACTACACAACCGCTCTCAGCATGTCCATCCAGTGACTCCTGGCCCAGGTTGGGTGACTTGATCATCTCACTGCGTATCGCGTATCCACTACCCGGTATCTCTCTTGACTTGCCCCGAATTCGCGGGTCTCCATCTATGACTTTGCCTCCCACGGTGGCGGTAAGGTACCTGGTACAAGACTAGGTACAGTACGAGTAGGTAGAGTTCACTAGAGCGAACTTCGAATCTCTTTAGCGCGCTTCTAACTGCTCACGAGTCTCCGGCGTCACCGCTGCGCCGGATCAGGTCAGGTCTTCTGAACGCCGGCCACTGTACAGGTACTCAAACCACGGGACGCAGCTAAGTCTAAGGTCTCAGTACGGGCGACCCAGCAATGCAGCATGGCGACCCAGCGCAGCCCTAGCTAGCAAGGCTAAGACTCTCAGGAACGGCAACGGGAGAGACGGGGGCATTCCCGCGCCGGCCAAGTGTGTCGGCAACTCGGTGATGGTGTCACGGTTGTCGCGGTGAGCCCGCGAGCGACAGTGAGGCGTGGGATCGATGTTTCTCATCCCCATGCGACAGGGCTTTTTCTTTATCTTCGCTAGCGCTGCGACGTCATGCTACAGACTCGATGCTTCGTTCGTTGGAGGTAGAGAGGAAATCCTGCCTGTGCGGGCCATCAATGCGCGGCCGAGTGAGGTGTGAGGTGAGAGGACTGAGGAGCGAGGTGTTGCCCATTTACCAACCTCGTTCACCGGTTCTTTTCTGTGGAACACCAGGCGAGGCGAAAAGAGCGCACCGTCGAGAGCGAACCACGCCCTCCAACGCACCAGCCAGTGGTCCCGAGTAGGAGTGAGGCATCCCGCCAGAGATGGGATGAGGCGCTGGCCTGTGCTTGCTGATTGGACCTCCCACGTTTTCGTCCACGAACATCCCCGCAACTGTAGTTACCGCAAGAGGAGCTGCAAAACGGACGCGCATGCCCTTGCAGACAATTGCGGTCATGGGACAAAGTCACAAAACATCCTCCACCAAGGCGAGCAAGTCTCCGAACCCGCTCAAGAGAAGAACGCCGCAAGGCTGCATATTTTTGCCTGATTCTGCTTCCAAACTGTTACTGCATGGCCACGAAAATAAAGTCCCGAGCAAATCCTGGCAAAGGGCCCATGCGGCAGATCTTCGTTTGAGCTGCTCCTGCAACTGCAAGCCTCACGCCAGAGTTCCAAGTTCATATCATCTGAAGCCATATCCTAATCCTCGATTGGGACGAGGAGTTTCTGCACGGTGATCCTCATCCTGAATTTCAAGCGGGAGTGATGAGCCTCCCGCATGAGTGCGAAACAAACAAGCAATTTACAATTCCTCCTATTGCACCATCATGACACAAGGTTTCGTTCTAAATGTCACACAACCCTTATCAAAACTTCCGAGTCCTGCTGAAAAACATCCGAAATGCTTTTTATAGCATCAAGTGATCAATGCGTTCAGGCCCTGAACCTCTGCGCTTTTGTCATGAAGTGACAAATACTGTGGTATTGGAAACACTATAACCAACATGTAAGGGACGATGTCAGGGCATATTTGTCGGACAGGGAGTCGAACAGCGGTCTGCCGGTTATCAACATCCACAATGCACGATTAAGCACCCCTGAATTGAACATGTGATGAAATGGCGCGCTTAAGCAGGTGATGGCTCTCATGCACGTGCTTTCGACGCACGTGGGCCCTTAGTGGGGATGGGCTTGAGCACAGATGCATACACCGCTACAAACCAACAGTTCTGTGAGAAAGTTGTGTTTTGCGGTGAGCATCAATTTCTTCTTGTGTTTCTACGAATTGGCGGTCAACAAGATATCCGAATTGACACGTTGTCAACTGTGGAGCGCAACAAAGACTATTGATTGTCGGTGAGAAATAAATGCAGCAGTCTGCGTTATTAGTCTGGTGCTGCAGAAAGTGCCAAAATTAGTCCCGAGTGCAGAGCTTGGGCAGAGCGGCAGATATGCAGCTCTGCAGAGACATCCAAGATGCAAGCCATCTTGGCTCTCCCGTCGAGGCGATCACTGCATTTCGGAAGCAAGACAGCGTTCCATTCTTGTATACCAGCGCTCCGGTCTGAAAACCCTCTCACTTTCCCATTCAAAGCAGGATCAAATTAAGCTCGAGACGAAAGTATGCAACGGGCTAGTGACCGTTGAAGAGCGCTCACAAGATGGAGCGTGGGAGTTGAGCTTCAAAGACATGTTCGCTTGAACAATCATTCATACCCAATTTTGCTCGGAAAAATATTTCTGCATTACATGCGCGAGTTCTCGGATAGTTCGTCACGAAGTCGTGATCGAGTGAAGTCGGAGAGACTAAAAAAATTTCTCGAAGCAGATTGAGAAGAAAGAAATTGGGAGCCACAACACGAAATTCGTATATCACAGCAAATACCTGCAAAATCCCCGGGTATCGGAAGGAAGCTCGCGAATTTGAACTATCTTCGACGACTTCGGGTGCCGAGTGGCTGCTTATTCGGAGAATTGGAATAGGTGTTGTACAATAGTTGAGCCTCAAGCCCGAGCACCCGGCCGGTAACACAGCATGTCGCAATCCGATTGAAAGGAGATATACCGATAGGGTAAAATTGTCCTTCTCTGAGCCACCAAATTGTTTGTTGTATGGTGGTTTCGCGTCTTACCGAAGGACGCGCAATATATACGCCAAAAGCGATTCAAAATATTTGCCATAGTTCAGCCATGAAGTAAGAGAATATTCCAATGAAACTTCTTGCGATGGTTTTTGTTCATCAAATCGTTGGTTCCGGGAATGCTATCGCGGGATGAGGAATTGCGGTTGGCGGGCCTGAACTCCGAGTGACCAGATTCCCGTGCGGGATATAAGGCAAAACAGTTGAATAGGCATCTTTTCAAGCTTCATCCCACATGCAGAAAACTTCTACCCCGCCCAATTTTACCTTTATTTCTAGTACTTGCTTTTGTCTCGCTTTTTCAAATTCTAGAACTCGTTGATGTAAAAGTTCTTGCGCCATCAACTCCACCAGCGGCCGCCTCCTCAACCCGTGCCGTTGGAAGCGAATGATCTCATCAAAACCCGCCACTAGTACTAAGTCTCCGCCCCACCAAGGGGCCAACACCATGTTTCTCTCGTGGTGGAAATGGCTTCTCTCATATTTCTTCTCTCTGACCACATCTCAGGCCTCGAATTCGCCTAACATGACCGAAATAAAACAATGGATTGTCGAGGAACCTGGGCTGGATCTCCACTGCGAATTAGGCGAAGGGCCGTTTTACGAGCCTGCTACAAACACTCTGCGTTTCGTGGACATCAAAAAGAAGCAATTGCACACAGTTAATATCGCTCAAGGATCGAAGAGCTTGGAGACGCTGCAGCTGGATATGCCGGTTGGCGTCACAGCTGATATCGAAGGCGTCAACCCACAAGAGAAGATCTTGGTTGCTGGGAAAAGTGGGATTTATATTCTGGAGCGGAAAACAGGAAGCTACGAATTGTTGAAGAGGTTCTATGATACCGCGGAGAAGGATGAGAGGCTCAGGAGTAATGATGGCGCTGTGGACCCGCAGGGCCGTTTCTGGGTCGGCACGATGAATGATTTTTGGCTTAGAGATGTCTTTCCTGAAGGTACGCCATGTGTCACCCCCACACACTGTCTCATATTCCTTAATAAAAGCGCCTCCTCCTTTCTTTTCTCCAGCTGAGAACGTCAAATCACGTAATTTAAAACTCCCACAAAAGGAATATACGTCACAAGCATCTCCTATCACGTGATCCCCGTTCTCTCCCCTCGCCTTACGTTTTTCAAACAATAAGTCAAACAAAACAAAAGCATCTGAATCTGACTAAAAGTTGAAACTAACGCATACCCCAGGATCCCTCTTCCGCTTCAACCCCGACCTCTCCCGTACCACCCTCAAAGCCTCCCTCAAAATCCCCAACTCAATCGGCTGGTCCCTCGACCACAAAACCCTCTACTTCGTCGACACAACCTCGAACCACATCCTCGCCTACGACTTCAACCCCGAGGACGGATCCATCTCCAACGAGCGGATCTTCTACCAACATCCTGGACCCGGCTCTCCTGATGGCTTCCGCATCGATGAAGAGGGTTTCATCTGGCAAGCGATTTATGGGGGAGGGAAAGTGCTCAGGATTTCCCCGGAGGGGAAAGTGGTGGGTGAGGTGAGGTTCCCGACGAGGAATATTACTTGTCCGTGTTTTGTGGGGAAGGAGCTTTGGGTTACTACTGCGGGCGAGGAGGACGAGAACGAGGTTGAGAGTAGGAAGTTCGGCGGTGGGGTTTTTAGGGTTGATGTGGGGGTTGGCGGGGTGCGGATGTTTGAGTTTAAGCTTCAGAGAGGGGTTTAAATCGATGACGGGATTTGAGAGATGCATTGAGATTGGCAATGGAATTACATTTCTTATTAATGAGCGAGTGTGTCATTGTTGAATGCCAAGTTGCGTTTCTGGCTCAGCAATCCAACGGTTCAGCCCTGCTAGCGAGGGAAATCAAGCAAGTGCTACCTAGTGTTTCTGGAAGTTGGCTGGACTGGCTTTCGGTACAAATATTTTTATTGCGTCTCCCAAACCATTAGCTTTGTGACCACTTCATAAGTAACTAGCATATTTCATTTAAGACAGTTCTTGTAGAGACGAAAGATGGAAAAGATGACCTCGCACTACGAAGAAAGTTCTCTGCTCACGTGATATCCACCTATCCCTTTTTCTCGGACCTACTTAAATCAGATCACTTCAAATGAGTCCAGATTGTAACCTGTAAGGGACGCTAGCCAGTTGACATCTTTCATTCCTTTCAGTTGAGACGATATTTACTAGCGTTTCTGTTAGTCGATCTTCCGGCTCTGTGAAGTTATACTTTCCCACGGCTCGCTCCACCAATTAGCCTCAAGACATCACTATCACCCAAAGTTGTTGCATTATTACTGTTTTCCCCAAGAACTTTAAACTGCAGCAATACATCAGACATAACTTCCCAAACTCCCTCGAATTCACGTCAAAAGAGCTATTTCCACGCAGACACTTGCACCTTAAGAAAGACTACCCTAAAAGACGTCATGTTAGCAAGATCCCACAGGGAAGAGACGCGACTAGAGAGACACCACCGTTAAAATCGCGGGTCCCAGAATCTCGAGACTCTCATCTCGGATATTCAAGTTCATTCGATTATTTCGACTCTGCTGTGAGCTTTTTCTGGGATAGATATAAGTAGCTCACCTTTTTAATTCAGAATTCGAATCCATCCCTCATTCTTCGACACCCTAACAAGTCTTTGCTTTCCGGCATCTTGAGATCAGTCCAGTATTTCATTACTCGTTTGTCTCAGTGCCGGGTCACCTCCTTTGAAGAACTTGTCTTTGTTTATCATGCTGAAAATCGAAAGAACGTAGAGAATTTTAAGATTTGAGGAGCGTCGAGAACTTTTCTTGAGCAAAATTTGATTTGAGGTCTGAAGTTTTGACCAGAGTTATGATGAGACGACTCGTGGTGAATGCGAGGCTTGCATACTTTATCTTTTCTTCTTTATGAGATACACTCCTATGATATAAACTCGATATCTGTGACAAGTTCATGGATTCAATAATTAAAATTCTTCTCGTTCATTGAATAGTGCCGCCTCGCGTCGGTGCATGTCAAGTTTTCTTCCAATAGACTAACAGGGTTGGAAACTTTAAAGAACTCTTGCTTTATTGAATTCAAAATGATTGTACATTCAGTTCACAGCCTTGCAATGATGCATTTATAAATCCCTCTAATCACTCAGCGATACTTCTTACAGCCGTTAAAGCTGTAAACAGCACTGCAACGATCGGTATAGATTATGATACAGTATCATAGCGAACCTCATTGTCATCGCAAGAGGTAACACGACAAATACTGCAACCTCAACCAATACCACAGTCGCCTACTTCCAATTCATCATCAAGCAAATCATGAACAAGCGTTTCATAAAAGTCCATTATATCATCAAAGTTCCAGTTCCAGCGTTGCGCTAGCGGCTGCGTTTCGTACAGAACCCATAGCAATATGCTGGAATGCAAAGGCTGTTAGAATTAAAGTGGTACCCGGAGATACATTGATCTTCATGGCGAAGGATAAATTGGATATCACGTTGCCGAGCCTTTTGATTTTGAACACGCAAATCAAAAACCTTGATTTGATCAGCTGATGGATGTTTTGAGTGTACCTCTATGTGTTGGGAAGAATGGGACTGCCGTAGTAACGACGATTTCTTCAAAGGTGGCACAACCCACTAAATGAAGATCAGAAATTTCTCAAGTTTGGGGGGTGCAATTGATTCCAAGTCAATAGAAGATGGGACTTTAAATCAGCTGTTCTATAGATTACTGAGTTAAAGATGTCGAACTTCAGAGAGAAACCTAGCATAAAATCGATTGTACATAGACAAAAAGGTCGAATTGTCCCTACGGTTTAGCACATAGTCTTCATCTGATGACACATGCAGGTATTCCACCAACTCCTCCGCAAAATCTCCCTCGGGCTCAACAAGCAATCCGCAATCCGCTCATACTCCTTCCAATCCACCTCATCGCCACAGAAATTTTATACTTCAAGCCACCTTTGGGAACGAGCAACTTAATACTGTTCTCCTAAACACAATTTCGCTGATTTCTCTGCAGAGAACGAGAACGAAGATGCCTGTTCCAATTAAAGCGAGAGTTGAGGGCGGTCTCATCAACCAGGTCCAAATGGGTTGGAAAACATTATTAATAAATGTTATGGGGCCAGAATTAAATGCAAGATGGAATGTAAGGCGCAGGTCGAAGGTGGGTAGATAAACGATGAAGTGGTGTTGGTATATGATTTGGTGGTGGGCCTAGTGGCCTAGTTGCCGGGGATTTGGTCGCGCTTGCAGATTTGCCTCGTTCTGAAAATAGGTTAGATACCATTCGTCTAAGTACTTGAAGTTCTTAGGGTTACATCGTTCATTTTGAGGTGTCTGTTGGTGTCGGAGCGTTTTCTTCCGCGCTGTGAGATGCTGTTGAGATGAGAAGGAGAACAGACGGGATGAGAGGATTGAGGTTCCCTGGAAGTCCGTTGGCATTTCCTTCTGAACTAGAACTGGCAGTCTCTCAAGCAATCCATTCCATGGGACTGGAAGGCCTTAGGCTTCGGGAGCGTTTCTTATCAGGGCGTCGGTCCCACAAAATTCAGGGGCTCGCTAAAATCATGTGACAAAGGACAATATCTGCAGTTGAAATGAGATTTCAGCTCGGTCGAATTGCGAGAGGCAGCTTTGAACCTATTCAATCAATCCGCTAGTCGGAGCTGCCCTCATATCATCTCATTAAGCGATGTCTGATCCAGGAAGGCACGAATGTAAGCCTTTACTGTGCGCTTACGCTACCATGGATACTTTGAAGAAGGATTGAGCAAAGTTCAAGATGCCAAGAGGCTGCTAACAGATGACATAAATCCTCATCAACGTGCTCCTATATCCACGAGTCAATCTAGGACAAAAAAAAATTTCTACAAGCAAGGAACAAGATAGCAAAACTCGAGGCCCTACAGGACCGTGTAAACACCACCCCCACCCAAAACAAATTCGAAGTACGGGTAATGAGGGAGCTGTACCAGCTTCATGTTGAAGGATGGGGTGATTGTATTAAATAAGGGATTCTATCTCCTGAGAGGCGTATTGTTTGTCCTGCTTAGCCAGGCGTGGAGAGGTGTATGGATGAGAGAGAGTTCATCGAAGGGATAGAAGAGAAGGTATCTTGGGTTAAAATTAACCGAGGCGTTGTTTTCCGTCGTTCTTTAGCGGGGGATGGCCATTGGATGGATGCGTTTGGATTCATGATTATCTCCTGTTTGCTTTTTGCGCGGCAGCGCCCATCATTGTGGGCTGATAAGAAAGGCACGATTTTTATGACATTTATGATGCGCGGCATTTTAGGAGATGATATACCTTCTAAATTCATTTCAAGCAAGCGCTCATCAACTCACATCACATCACATTGTTCATACCTCATCACGAATCAATTCCTTAAAGCAACACGTGATCTCAATCCACCCTCTATTGAAGTCTCACGACAGCCTCAAGGAGCAGGTCCAACCATCAAATTTAGAAAGATAAGATGTCGGGCCTCCTCATGAACCTCTCAGACTCTATCACCACAGCCATATCCCTCTGCGCCGAAATCAAGAAAACGCGCCACGTAGGAAACACACATACCCAACTCGACCTCCTCGAAGCATCTCTCGCATTCGGTCCCGAGTCCCTCAATCTCCCCTCTTCGATATCCCTCTCCGGTTCGTTCCCCCTGCATCAATCTACTGAGAGGATATTAGTTAAATAGAGATTAGAAGCAGGCTCAAAAGAACTGCAAGGCTATGTCAGCCAAATGGCAAACATTAACTCCCGTCTAGAGCATCTCGCGCATCCCAAGAAACATGCACATGCACATCACCATCATCACGAGATGCAGGATCCGCATTTTGGGGAGATAAGAGGCGTGTGGGAGAAAGTTAGGGATGGAGTTGAGAAGCTATTGGTGGGTAAGGGGTTAGTTGAAGAGGTGACGAAGGAGATTGATGTGAAATTGGAGATTAAAGAAGAAGTTAAAGATGAGGCCAAGCAGGAGGAAAAGAATGAAGAGGTTAAGATTGATGTCAAAGAGGAGCAGAAGGAAGACGTCAAAGTCGAAGTCGAACCAGAAGCGAAGGAAGAACGGAAAGAAGGACCGGCCATAATCGAAACAAAACACGAAGCCGACATAAAGGTTGAAGAAGTCGAGCAAGTAAATACCTAGTCTCACTCTCTACTCATGAATCAAATTCCAACACTATCCAAACCCACAAAATTTTCTCTCCATCAAAAACAAAAGTCCCAGCTACCCCACCATCTCCAAAGCAGGAAATCCACACGAAAACAGCACCTAGAGAATCCCCCGTCAACCTCGAAACCAAACACAAAGCAGACCTAAAAGTCGAAGAAGTCGAGCAAGTCAATACCTAGCCACTAGCCGCTTCTCTACCCATAACTCAAATTCTAACACTATCAAAACTCACAAACTTTTCTTTCCGTCAAAAACAAAAGTCTCAGCTACCCCACCATCTCCAAACCAGAAAATCCTTACGAAAAAACAGCGGCCAAAGAACAACCAATCAACCTCGGACAAAACACTCAGCAGACATAAAAATCAAAGAAGCCTCACAAGTACCCTTAAACACCTAGCCACTTCATCACCTAACCTACCCATAAACCATAAATCCCAAATCTCAATAAATTTTCACTACCACAACCTCCCCACCACCTCCCCCTCATATTCCTCTCTCCCGCACTCCCGCACTCCACATTTCGCTATCCCCCCCCCCCCATCCTATCCCACACCATCTCCAAAGACAGAAAGTCCACGCGAAAAACTCCACGCTTTATGGTGGGGTACACCGGTGTGGTGGCGGAAGCCCGGTTTGTGGCGACTCCACACGTCAGCGGCGCCCGCCCCTCCCACCCCTCCAAACACCAAATAAAAATTTTCGGGTTCTTGGGACATCAGACATCTAAAGACCACTACACCGATTAAGTATGTCTCGGGTCCTCCGTGGAAACGGTCGTGTCGCGTGCGTTTTATGGAGGGGCAGATCCCAATTGCGCCCGAATGCCCCACTTACGTTGTAACGTACAGCACTACAAGAGAGTTCTGTTCGGTGACGGTTAGTAGTGGTTCAAGGGTTGGGATGGTACAGTACCTGACATGCGAGGAAGAGTGATCTGATTGGCTGTCTGGTAAAATGAACTCGACTTGATGAAAGTATACAGTGAAGGATGATAGCCAGTAGATGCTCGAGCTCGATAGAATGCAAGAATGATCCTCAGTAGATCATTAGTTGGAGCTTGAGGTAGATGTGGAGTAGAGAACTAATCATTCGACAATGGTGAAATTAGAGATGCAAGAGTAGAGCAGGGGGGAGCCAATCGTGGATATATTCATAGAAGTATATCATTCGTCCCTTCATATATATCATAATGCCAAAATGCATCAATCTGACATTATGCATTAAAGCATCCCCGTTGCGCAAGGGGAGAGAGACAACCCGTGTCCATACCCATCCGTTCCCCGTATAAACGCCGATAACCTTCCCTGAAGGGGAGAGATCCACTTTCCCATATCCCATTTCCCATTTCCGCCGTGTATCCATATCCATATCCGAAATGTAACCGGCAGTCATCGCGTGCTCCAGCGCTCTAGCAAACGATCATGGATATCGTCGTTCATCTCTCGTAACGCCTCTGACAAAGGGAAAAACCATGTAGGAATCGCATCTCAAACCATAATCCACTCCCCTTCTGAGCCTTCCATAAAGTGAGTCCATCTGAAGGGACCACCAAATGCATCGCGGTGCTCCATCCCGTTTGCGTTATCCTCTTTCTCTACCCATAATTTTTCCAGGACCTCGAGTCCTGCCAAGTTATTAAGATATCCGCTCTTGCCCATTATTTCCCTGCACTTTGTGCGCACAATGCTTTGTTGTAGTTCATTTACACACTCGCTACCGGAAATGAAAAGTGGCCAAAGGAGGAACTTCTCTGCACCAGAGCCCTGCTCTAGACTTGTAACGTAGAAGAGAACTTGTGAAACCAAGTTCTGGAAGTTGAGGTGCGAGGATGGAAGAGTAGGGCAGGCGAGGCGCTCAGTATAGAGGAGGGCTGCATATCTGAAAGCTTCGGAGATATATCCGAAATCTCGAAGTTGAGTCGGTGAAGGGGTAACAGGGAGAGTGGCGACAAGTCTGGTAGGATCGAATTCCCAATCTTGTAATGCGACACGAGCTGCCTTCCACTCGGTCCAGAAGTTTGTGCGGAGATCATCGTGGGATGTGGCAGATGTCAGGAGGGGAAATGAGGCGTCATCGTCGATTGTTGAAGCAAATCCATTCCCATCAAAGTTGTGTGCATGAAGATTGTAAAAGTCTACCAGTGCTTGACCAGCAAGTCCGGGCCGCGGGCGAGGTGGTGGTTGTCGACGGACGTTAGTGATGGGTGCGCTGTCATCCATAACAGATCGATGTTGGCTTAGCATGTTCAAGCGGCCAAGTTTCCCGATGGTCTTGAATAGGATAGAGTCGCAACCGGCCATGTTCTCGAGAGAGTGGCTAGGATTGCTGGGGTTGGCGATCATTTCCAGATAGCCACCACGGAGTTGTGCTTCTCGGTCATTGATACTGGCAGCAATGCCATCGAAGTAGGTGAACAATGTCTCCATCCATCCCCAGTTACCGGTCTCCATACCACATTCTCTCATGCCGAGGATCTTCTTGACGCCAGCGAATTGAGTCCTGAATTGTGCAATACCGGATTCGCACATTCGGTAGTGGCATAGGATGAACAATGTTGCAAGAACGCAATCATGGCGGGCCTTGGAGGGGTTGCTGAGTTGCTGATTCAGGAGAGACACTGCGAGTGATCGATGTTGGTATTCTTCTTGAAGAGACGAGTCTTGTGGTTGGGTGTCAGGTGATGTTGTAGTATGAGCTGAGGTTGTTCGAAGGTGTTTAGGCCGAGTCGGGATACCACCATTGATGCGGTCCTGGAGCTCGACTTCGAGTGGCTGTTGACGCCAATGGTCTTGCCCGAGCGATTGTTTTCGTTTCATCCGAAGATTGCAGGCAGCAAGAGCGCAAATTGCATGTTGAAGACTTCTGCTAGAGGAGGCAAGACTTAGGATGTGTTCCCGATAAGGATTGCTGGGGCTGTCAATGACAACTACCGAAGGACAAATAATCTTCTCGTAGTAGTCGAGAAAGAATGAGATGCGGGGTGACATTTCTGCAGGGGAGTGTACCATTGGATCATGGCTATACATGTGGTAGAGGTCTGGCTCTGACGCCGCTTGTGACGCAGCATCATCATCGTTGATGGAAGTCCATCCAAAGTGACTTGACCGAGCACTGGTGGCATAGATCTCTAAGCCATTAGTATTTTGGTGGTGGTTGCCTTATTCTGTCATTAGATTATGCAAACATAGGGTGCCGGATTGAACTTACCCATCATATCGTCATCGTAATAGATATCCTGAGGAACTGGGGATGAATCATGCTGACGACCCTCTGCAATGTCGTACATATTCTGATGAGAACTAATGCTGGAGCTCATCTCGGATTGGGCGTAGAATTGCTCGGGACACGAGGTTGGTCCGCGTGAAGCGTCGTGCACCATGCCTGGTACAGGGCTGTCGGTGCCGGAATTACGTGAGGAGTAACTGTTGTACATTGGAACTGGGCTGTGCATGAAGGGAATATCGTCGTTGGGGAACGACTGGCTGATCGGGGATGCATAATCGCTCTCAGCGTACGCACTGAGGGAGTCGATGGAGCTGGAGATGCCTAGGCCGTCGCCATGCCCAAGGCTGAGCGTGTGCAGTCGGTGCAAATTTGGAAGCTGTCTTTGATGGTTCATGGGTTCCTGGTGATAGTCGTGTAACGAGTAGTCCTGTGATGCAGCCAAGTTCCATTCTGGCATCTGGATGGGGGGTGCCACGCCGTGGGGGGCCATATTGACAAAGTCATACGTCATGAAGGGATTCGAAGGCATAGACCGCATGGATTCCAATTTGATTTTGACCTCCTCCTCGGTGGGCTCAAGAGATTTTGAAATCGATGAGGAAGCTCGTGGCCGGGCTGCAGGAGGACTCCGTGGTACAGGTGCGGATTTCGCAACGGGAAGTGACAAGCCTCGCAGCTTGCCTCGACTGGCCACGCCCACGCCCCAGGTCAATTGCGTTTTGTAACCCGAGCATTCTTTGCCAACCTCAAGACATTGGGAGCAATATGGTCGTCGGCGGTCGCATTTGGTGTTCCTCTTGGTACAAGCGAAGCAGTCGTCCGAAGCACCACTAGCAGGTGCTCTTCTACGTCGCTTCCGCTGGAGCACCGTCGGTGGATCCGAGGAAGACGGCGGACAGGCGAGAGGGAGGGTCATCGCGAAGAGATGAGGTAGATGAGGGTGAGGATGAGAACAGCGAGGTTTAGGAGCGTAACGCTATGGAGCACATTGAGGCAAGATGGAGCAGAAGGTTGAAGAAGAGTCCAAGTATAGTCGAAGGGGCAACGTCTGGGATGGGGTTCGAGCAAGCAGCAAGTGCGGGCAGTCGAATCAATAAGAGGAGCGCGGCGGGCCATGGAGCTTCGAGCTAGAGAGGGGCCACCAGCCGGGCTGCTCAGACTTGCACTAGGTTGCAAGGTGCAGAGAGAGGCAAGGTGGGAAGGCCAGAAGGGCCAGGAAGGCCAGGAGGGCCAGGAGGGCCAGGAGAGCCAGGAGCCAGGAGCCAGGAGCCAGGAGCCAGGAGCCAGGAGCCAGGAGCCAGGAGGGCAAGGTGCCTCTCGGTGCTTTCCCACTCCTCTCAACCAACATGAAGATCAGCATGGCGGCTTTGCAGGGGCAAGGACCTCCACTAGGGGTCTAGGGGGGGCGTGTGAACCGAGGACCGCCTCGACTACAACGTACGACTGCCAGCCAGTGCCACCTCCGGAGTAACCAGGGTAAACGCCCAATCAGAGCGGCGCATCCCGCAGGGAACGAATCGAAGCTGCAGAGGAAGCACACTGCAGCCTTCCATGACCAGCCTCCACTGCTTCCCTGCGAAGCTTGCTGTCGCCGGTCACACCCCTCTGCGCGGGATTCTTCAAGATGATGTTATCCCGATCACTCTGTCGTGCAGCGAAGGGGGGTGCAGAACACGCTGTATCTTGATCACAAGCCTCAGGCTGTCTCGTTGAGGCAGTTCCGTCATCCCGAGGCGTTAGGGCTGCCTTATTTGTCTGTCAATTAATATACATGCCCGTTGTTCTTCTTCTTCTCCTGCTTCTTCTTTGAAATCTCCGAACCCGTCCACGAGGTTCTTAATCTATTTCCTTGTGATTGCTCGCTTTGCTCCCGCCCCGGGGAATGCTTGCCAGTGTAAATCACTCCAGCTGTTGGGAACTTCATCTATCTGGATGTATCTCTGAACACATCTTTGGTGTTCGCTTTCCGTTATCCGACGCAGAATCAAAATCAACAGCCCCCTAAATACTCCCCCCTAAGACGAGTACGTACTGGCTCCAGCCGCTTCAAAGCCGCGCTCACGATGGGAAGATCACGATACTCACGAGCTGTAGCGCTGTCTAGCTCGCTGCAGACACGGAGATGATAGGAGGGCAGCAGCAGTTAGAGGCGACGGGGGGCATGGAAGCCACTGGCGGCAAGCAGCCATTGACAGCGAGGAGGGGGAAACGCAACGGATATGCAGATGGTGGCTCCTGCGGCATTGCCGTGCAATGCTTGAATTCGCCCAGCCGTTTTTTTTGGCGTTCGTCGAAATCTACGAGGGCGCACCCCCCGCTTTGTGGCTCCGATGCAGCTACGGGCGCGTGTGAGTGGGCAGAATCCTTCCAGAATCGTCAGAGACAACCCTGGAGGCCTTGAGCAAAGCAGGATCAACAGGGTTTGTTATCCTGGGACCCCGACGGATCCTGGTTGGGAATGCACTCCAGCGCTATGCTGGTGCTGGTGCTTGATTGCCAGTATGAGTAAGGCACAACTGCAAAAGCTGAGCTCGTTGCTGTGTAAATTGTGCGATAAGCAGAGCGCAAGATAAGGGCAGGGCCCGGCAGGCCCGCCTGTACGTCAGCGGATCCGACAGCGAGGACCTAGGGTCATGGATCTGCTGTGATTACGGCTACGCCTTCAGTAGATGTCCCGCGCTTTGCCTACGCATCTCGTGGACCGACAGCGTAAAGCAGTACCACCACCTAAATACTGGAATAGAGACAGAACGACGTCGTGAGCAACCAGTGGCAAGCGCGGCGCATTCACGTTCTGCCTGGTTTTCCCTCAGCTGATAGAATAACCAACCAGAGTAATATAAAATGGTGAGATTGTGATCGTGAGCTCGAATAGGAACGAACCCACTCCAACCCGAAAAATGGGACTTCTGGAACAAATTAATATTTGATAAGAGGCAAGAAACGGCGCAGAAGCGTGACGAGCTACGACGGCTGGAATTGGAAAAACAAGTTAGCAGGCACAGGCACAGGCGTAGGCCGTGGGGAGCAAGTACAGTAGGAACTTCGAGAGTTTGAAGTGCTGTACGTGCTGGTAGCCTGCCGTCGACTGGGTATGACTATCGGAGCTAGGTAGGCATGCGAGCCCCTCACGGATCATCGCGCGAGACGTTGGTCGACGGCGAAGCAAAGGCAAATGGAGATAAGAGTTTGGGTAGGCGGGGCGGCCTCGGTTCGCTGCGCTTATTTACGCTCCCTAGGCTAGTAGGCTCCGTCAGCATGTTTCTTTCCTTCGAGAACGCTGTAGTCAGGAGCATCGGGGCATCCTGGGGGCCATCATCTCCTCGTCCCATCCTCACAGCTGCACGGCTGGCGCGTGGTTAGACCGTGAGACATTCCGCTGCCAGCCACCGAATCAGCGCAAAACGCCCCCATCAGAGATTCACACGCGATCTCACCGCTATGAACCCTTGCTAGCGGTAGAAGGGTTTTCGAAGATGCGTCGAAGGTTTTGAAAGCTCCATGGAAGCCGCCGAAAGCCAGCGCGCACGCTTCTACGCCCGTTCAGATGTGTCGGGGACCTGTTTCCGGGACGCCATGTTCGCCATCGCTGGGCAAATTTTGTGCATTGGGCCAATGGTAGCGGAGATTCCGCAGGACCCCTGTATCTCTGACAAGGGCGATGTGGTAAACTTGGCGCAACTGACAGCACTGGCTCCTGGCTCCCTGAGATCTGCCCTCCACTTCAGCCAGAGCCAGCTGGTTTACGGCGTGCAAGACCCGTTGTCGAATAGACCTGCTCCCCTCTCGTCATCACGTAAAGGTTCGCAAAACACCTCCTTTTGCTGCGCGGTGCGCCTGAGTCTCTCTTTTACTCGCACTGCTTCGGTCCTTCTTCAGCTCGCAGCCTGCTCGTGCTCCTGCGCGGCTGCGCCCGATTGAAACTTTCCCGGACCTCAGCTGTGGCGACAAGTTTTGAAGTTTCAAGGAGAACTTAAGAGAGATTTGGAAACCGACCTTGTCTGCGCCTGAGAGCGGCACAGATGCCGAGCTTCGAACGGGCTGCGGGGAAGCTATTCGAAGTGAAAAAAGTCTAACGATTCTGGCCCGTCTCCCCTCTTTCTCGAGGCGCGATGGTGGGAATGGAAACGGTGCTCTTCTCTGTCTTAGGACATTTCTCCGGGAGCGTCTCGTGTTCAAATGTGTTGTCTCGCAGGCGCCAGGCGTGCTGTGCTGTGCGGTGTTTATGCTGCCCTGGCCTTGCAGCCTTACGCTGTGCTCCTCTTTTGAGCTCTTTGTGCAAACTGGCAAAGCGATGCGTCGTGCCCATGAGCTCTGCTAGCAAGCACCGAGGCAATGAGGCTGGCAAGCAAGCACCTTCGCAACCCTGTAGTAGCACAAAAGTCCACCCGGTCCACCGTCACGGCATGAATACTTTGGTACGTTACGGTTCGCTGAGCGCTCCGAGGGCCCTGACTTGCTGGGCAAATTGAGAAGACCACCGGCACAAAGTTGCAACCGAGTCGACTCCTTGTCTTCGCGAACGACGCGAAGATGTCTCTACCCCTCTCTACCAGGTATTGGAATCTGGACACCGCTGATTCGATGATATCGAGGACTCCGGATTGAGAAGCGGGGCCTATCCGCGATCGAGAGCGCGATCACGAACGGCGCGAATCTTGAACAGGAAGCTAGTAACGTTACTCCCTGGTTTCCCTACCTTTGTGCACGGCCTCACCTCAAGGAACCATCTGCTCTCAGTGCTCTGCTTTGACTCTCATCGAAATCTGTAACTCCGTAAAGAACAGAGTTCTATATTTACTGAAGCTGGGGCAAGCCTGTACACATGATGCCCAAACAAGCACCTGAACGTGGGTGGAAGACCTCTGCTAGAACCCTGTTGAGTACGTAAGTAGTTAATATAATTCCCTGAAACAATCCCTCCACCAGAAACGTATAACACGAACGATAACGAGCACGCGATGCTTGCGGCAGTTGAGATGATGTTGTCTGTAATTGGCGATATACAAGAATCCGTATCTGTCAGATACTAAAGACGTGGGGGTGATCTTCCAGCCGGGGAATGACAATGTCCGAGCTATTTTTAGTGGGAAGAGAGGGGGGAGCTCCATTTTAGCGATAAGGTCACGCGAAGATAAGCCCATCACGTGATCTTATCGGGCTGCCAAATTTTCCGTCGCGAAAATTTCCAAACTTTTTTGCGGGGAATGTTTGAGAACCTCAAGATAGAACAACCAAAGATCAAAAGCAACAAATCCATTGCCTTAAGAAGCAGCAGCCATGGGTCGCGAACTGCAGAAGAAGAAGAGATCATCGATCCCGAAGATCAGGATGAAGCCGAAATCCAAGAAGGTCAATCCTCTAGGCAATCCTATCATCGCAGCGAACTGGTATCTACCCCCCACATCTGGTCCTGTCTATTCAGTGACTCTTTGTCTTCTTCCAGGTGAGGTACTGACTCTATGCCTTCCAGGAACCAAAGCGAAACCCTTACCCAAAACTACCGCCGACTAGGTCTTACCTCCCGTCTCAATTCTGCAACAGGCGGCATTGAAAAGCTACGAGCAGGCGCCGACTCCAAGAGCTCCACTACAAGTAAACTGGCCATTACCAATGCGTTTCCCAAGACAATTGCGCCCACCGAGGCGAGAGTTGAGCGAGATCCCGAGACGGGAAAGATCCTACGAGTTATTCACTCCCACAAGAGATCCAATCCATTAAACGACCCTCTGAATTCAGATTCAGAAGATGATATCGCAGATGATGGAGAAGAGTTTGAAGGATTCGATGGGGAGGGAGAACAGCAGGAGAAGAACGAGATTGTGAGACAACTGGAAGAGCAGGCTTCGATGGAAGCAGAGAAGATACCGAGGAAGCAGAGTGAGAGGGAGCGGGAATGGATAGAGAGACTTGTTGCGAAACACGGGGACAATTACGAGAGAATGGCACGCGACATGAGGTTGAACCCTATGCAGCAGACTGCCGCAGACATCGCGAGACGGGTCGGCAAATGGAAAGCATCAGGGGGTTCTGCGAGTGTTGAGGGATGAAGCAAGACATTTTGGGGCTTAGGAAAAAGGCTACAGCTGGTGTAAGGCGTTCTCGGCGGAAATATCTGGTCCCGTCCCTGGCGACAGCAATGGAGAAACTCTTCCCGAGGTCTAGACGCTAAAGTGTCCAGGATATCCCACGTTATAAGGCCTCTCCTACATTTAAGAACTTCCAGAAGCTTGGTGGAAACAAGTTCCGGGCAAATCCCAGACATCAAGTCCGAGGTGAAGTCTCATCATCATGTGACAGAGCGCGGCCGGAACATCTTCCCGCTGCGCCAACTTTTAATCGAACTTCACGTCAAGTTTCATCTCACCTCCTTCTCCTTTTGTCAAAGCCCTGACAGAAACTGTTATCAGATAAAAACTACGGAATAACTTCATCCCGACTCTAATTCCATCCCCCACTCCTTTTTACATTCGGAGGTCAACGAAAAGATCACGCATTTGGCATCATACGACGTCTTTGAGTATTTGGAAGGATGCAGATCCCGCCCGGCGCCATGCTCCGTATTCTACAGCATGCATGACGATGGAGGAAACTTTGCCTACTGACGTTCAATTGGTATCTCTTATCTCTCTGATCCACCTACCGGGCAATATGTCCGCCTCTCGGCATCCAGATGTCAATCAAGCAGCGATGCTCAACGCATTGTGGGGAGACCTCAATTCGCATGCCAAATACAAACAGACTTAGAAAGAAGACATTCCAGACCCCAAGAGGTGGGCTGTTAAGTTTCAACACCAGACTATTACAAAATTTTGCAGCCGCAATGAATATTGTGAAGGTCTGGTGATGCTCTCTGATGTCCTTTTTTATGGTAAAAGCTTTGCATCCCCCGAAGTCAAAATCCAATATTTCAATCCGCGGTTCTTATATTCCACTATTACCATATCAAAACTCAATTGCTTGAACTCAGTCAATCAAATGGACAAGATGTCGTTACCAAACCCAAACCCAGACACCGCAACCTCACCCGACCACAGCCCCTCTCCATCCCCTTCCCCTCCTGAAAAAGCACATCTCCCCGCATCACCTGACAAACGCTCTATCTCCATTCGAATGTTCGACAGCTTCCGCCGTGACCCAGATCAGAAAGTCACAGAGACGGGCGAGATCATCGATCTCAAACTAGAACATGGCCATGATGATAGCTATGATATCGAGAGCGCAATTACCAATATTGCGAAATCCCCCCTCTCAAGGAAACTTGAGGCTAGGCATTTGCAGATGATTGCCATTGGAGGAGCGATTGGTATGTCCTGTTGGGTCTCTTCCCACCTGAATCACGTGTGGCGCCTAAAGGGGAAGGTCTAACTTCAGATAGGAACTGGATTGTTTGTAGGATCTGGAAAAGCACTTGCGGATGGCGGTCCGGGGTCTCTTCTTATATCGTTTAGCATTGTTGCCTTGATGCTTTATTGTACAGTCTATGCGTTAGGGGAGATGAGTTGTATGTTTCCGATTGCAGGTTCCTTCTCTGCGTTTGCAACAAGATTTATAGATCCTGCTTGGGGCTTTGCTATGGGTTTGAACGTAAGTCTCTACCGTGAACCTCAAGCAATACTTATCTAAAAATGTATTAGTATGCTTTACAATGGATGGTTACCCTTCCACTCGAAATTGTGGCTGCGGCCATCACAATTCAATATTGGAACTCGCCAATATCACCAGCACTTTGGGTTACCATCTTCCTAGTCTTAATCCTTGCCATTAATCTCCTCGGCGTGAAGGGTTATGGTGAAGCAGAATTCTACATGGCTCTCGTTAAAGTTGTTGCTATAATTGGTTTTATGCAAGTATTCCCTTTTCTTCTATTTCTCAAGTCTAACAAGGAACACAGCATCCTCGGTATCGTCCTCGACTGCGGTGGTGGCCCTCAAGGTGGCTACATTGGAGGAAAATACTTTCTCAATCCTGGAGCATTTAATGATGGGTTTAAAGGCGTTTGCTCTGTCTTCGTGACTGCAGCCTTTGCCTTCTCAGGCACAGAAATGGTCGGTCTCGGTGCAGCAGAAACCGCAGATCCCAGAAAATCCCTACCAAAAGCCATCAAGCAAACCTTTTGGAGAGTGACAGCTGTGTGTATCCCGACCTCAGAACCTTTCAATCCTATGCTAATGAAGAATAGTTCTACTTGATCTCACTTCTCCTCGTCGGCCTTCTCGTCCCGTATACAGACCCAAGACTTCTCAATGGCGCTACCTCCGAAGACGCCAAAGCCTCTCCATTCGTACTCGCAATGACAAACGCAGGCATCAAAGGACTGCCTTCAGTCTTCAACGTCGTGATTATGATTGCTGTTCTCTCGGTCGGGAACTCGTCTGTATATGGCTCCTCACGAACACTCGCTGCATTGGCCGAGCAGCACCAAGCACCGAAAATCCTTGCTTAGTGCGTTTATTCTATCCCTTATTTCTCATCTAGCCCTCGCCTTCCACAAGACACCAAGACTGATAAGAACGTTCTTTTAGCATCGACCGCAAAGGCCGTCCCCTCGTCTCAATCCTCCTGACCTGCGCAGTTGGTCTAATAGCCTACACCGCCGTCCTCTCCGCCAACGCCGAAGCCCAAGTCTTCAACTGGCTGCTCGCCATCTCTGGCCTGAGTGCAATCTTCACCTGGCTCACAATCTGCCTCTGCCACATCCGCTTCCGGTCCGCCCTGCACCTCGCCAATATCTCGCCCCACTCCCTCCCCTTCACCTCCCACCTCGGCATCTACGGTTCCTGGCTTGGCTTCGTCCTGAACGTCTTGGTGTTCGTCGCGCAGTTTTGGATCGGGTTTAGTCCCCAGGGGTACGCGAGTATGACTGCTGGTGCGTTGGTGGAGAATTTCTTTGAGGTTTATCTGGCGGCGCCGGTTATTGTTTTGAGTGGGGTGGTTTATAAGGTCGTTTTTCGGACGAGATGGGTTAGGATTGCTGAGATTGATCTTGTCACTGGGAGGAGGGAGGATGCGGATGAGGTTGCTGCTTTGAAGGAGTTGGATAGAGTGGAGAGACAGGGGTGGCCTTGGTGGAGGAGGGGGTACGAATTCCTCTGCTAAGCTATTTCCTCGGTCTTTACATCGAGCTTGATATTTTGATTTCTGAATTGCAGCATTTCCTTATAAGTTATTTAAACATGTATAAAAATTGTACAACAGTCATGACTTGAGCTATGCTACAAATCTAATTTGCAATTTCTATCTTTCTAGTAGCTTCTTGTAATCCTAGCCTTAGTTCGAATCTCGTTATCGAACATTCAAGCAGAGACTTCGGCTTCTCTTTCTTTTTACTTCTTGATATCTCCCCCCATTCTTTGTGCCAAGTAGTATTCAATTCCAGCACAATCACCAGACCCATCAAGAACCCTCCCGTGCCGCCCCCAAAATTTAAACCCCTCAGAACACCGCCCAAACAATACATAAACCCTTAAATTCCCTCTTCCAACCTCCACCTCCCTCCCAATCCACAAAATCAGGCAAATGCAATCACGAAATGCCACCCACTAATCCCCATAACACGACACATATCCTCCTTTACGCTATTATTTGTCACCTCACTCCCCCTCCTGCAGAAAACATAAAGGAATGGCAGAAGATTGCGGATTTGCTGCCTGAGAGGCCGTGCGCTGGTGATGTGGCTGAGAGATGGAGATGGGTTGAGGAGAGAGCGAGGGTTGAGGGATGGCTTGGTGAGGAAGAGAAAGAGGAGGATAGGATGGAGGGGGTGGAAGTTGGGTCTGGGGAGAAAGGGGAGGGGAAGGGTAGTGAAGTGGGAAAGGAAGGGAATAGAGTTGTGGGACGGAAAACGGCTGAGGTCGGCGAGGGAGAAGGGACTCTGAGTCTGAGGAAGAGTAAGAGGAAAAGACCGGAGAAAGATGTGTATGGTGAAGAGAGTGAGGAGGAAGAGGTGGTGAAAGAGGTTGAGATGGTTATGAGGCGGATGATGAGGACGGCTGTTGGAAAGAGTCAGCTTGAAGAGTATGCGGATGGAAACAATGACTATGCAGTTTGGAAAGGATCCGATGGATCTTTCTCAGGCAGAATCCGAGTTTGGGCAGAAAGTGAATGAAGGGAAAGGATTGACGGGATTGTTGAAGAGGAAGCTGAGTGCTGACTTGGTAGCCAAGATAATGTCGGATTCGGAATCAGAGTGGGAAGAGAGCGATAGCCCAGAAGAATATCAGATGCATGGCGTGTGGACACCGCCTGGAAGCAAGATTAGAAGGCGTTCGAAGGGTACAAAGAAAGGTGTGAGGAGGATGCCGAAAATTCCTGATTCATCGAATTCGGACGGAAGTGTAGATTCTGGGGATGAGGAGAGTTTGGGGGTCGGAAGAGAAGTCAAGGGTACGAAGGCTATAGAGGTAAGACAGAGCAAGAAAATTGCTGAAGCAGAGGTGTTGGAGAGTGAGGACGAGTTTTTGGATGATGAGGATTGGTTTGGGACGGTTTGCACTATCATTGGAGGATTGATCTGAAGAACTTGAAAGTTTGGGTTGGGACAATCTTTTTGATCTTGTCGATAAACAACAGTACACAAGGGCTTCCATGAGAAGATTCTATTTATTCTGTCCTCATGGCAACGATGTGGGACCTGGGATGAGATGGATGTTGGAGATATTCCTTTTCGCCAGAATGATGTGTGCACAGTGTCTAACGTCATTCCTAGAAAACGTGAGAACTAGTTTGAGGTCCTTCCAAATTTAGTTGAAGAGTAATATCTTAGTAAGTGGTATATGGCCAAACTTTCCCAGTCTCCTCGATTGCCTATGTCACAGAATCTGTTGAGAGCAGCTCGCCTTTGCTGCACTATTTCCTGCCACGCTACTCAGACAGAACTAACAGAAGCGAAACTCAAACGTGAAAATTCACTTGATTCTTTGCGAGGCTGAACTACGCTCGCAAATTTTCTGTTGTCGTATGCGAGTACAAATACTCGTCCCTCTTACTCCCTCGCTGGGTTTTCTTCCTTCGTCATACTCTCTCCACCACATTTCTCTCCAAACCCAAATCTTGCACGAACTAATTTGTTCGTCGCCTCTTCACAAGACCAATTCATGTCCTCTGGTTGGACTCCGATCAACGTTCCTCTCACGACCAACTCCAACGCGAACGTGAAGGCGACAGTCAGGACTACTACCAAGCCCGTCAAGGCTACTGTCAAGATCACTCTCAAGCCCAAGCTCAAGATGCCTCCCAAAGCTGCACCCGCCGTCGCTGAAGGTTCTTCCAACCCCAAGGCCGGCAAGACTGAGAAGGTGGTCGATGATGAACTCAAGCTTAGTAAGTTCTTTCCAATTTCAAGACAGCACTCCAATCCCACACGATATAGCAATCGCTGACATTGCGCCACCTTCCAGCCTGGGCTCTGATCTGCCAAATGTCTTTTGGTGGCAAGCTGGTCGGCGTCAACTGGGAGGAAGTTCAAGCTCAGATTGAAGCTCCTACCAAGCACGCAGCCTAGTAAGTTATCACCGTCATTTCATTTTCCTTCCCCTTTTCCAATCTACACCTGCACGTCTTGGTCATCAGTTCACTTTCAAATTTGGATTTTGCAAGCTGGGTTGGATCTATACTAATCATGACACAGTCTTCGCTGGGACTCTCTCAAGAAGCGCATGAAGTCTCGCGGCTTGGAGCTTCCTACCGACCGTGCTCCGGGTGAGGCCAAGGCCAAGGTTACTAAGACAACACCGGTCAAGCTTCCCAAGGCCCCAAAGGACGCTCCTGCCAAGAAGCCCGGAGGAAAGAAGGCTAAGGAAGCCGAGGAAGCTGCTGCTAGCGAGGAGGCCGAAGCTTCTGGTGGAAGTGAGGAGGCCCAGAACGGTACTGAGAATGAGTCTTCTTAGATTGTTCTTTCATTTCATGAGGATGATCCGAGACTGAAAAATTCTCATAATCTTTCTTTGTTACGGCGCTTCGGCGATATGGAATATTCTCGACTGGCCAGTGTCATATTCGGGGAGCAGAAATGGACATGATTGATATGGCAGTCAGATAGGACCATCATAAGCTCTCTTATGGAGACGATAAATGAGAATTGATCTCAAACAATACTTTGTCCCATGCTTCTTTGAAATTTATTTGACACCCTTCTTGAGGCTTTCTGTCACCTTTAATGATATTGGAGACCACCCAGCAATCCGTCAAAATTGAATTCCTGAAAGCATATGCAGGGAGAAAGATTCACTGAAGCAGAAAATTTGATGGAACAGAAAGCGTCTTATTTTCTTTTGAAATTGTGCTACTGTGCCTATATGTTGGGTCATTCAAGTGTTGTTTGATCTTGATACTTTCTCGTCACTTCCTGCTCCCTCAAAGTTACAGCTGAATCTAACCTAGTACCACAAGCAGGAGCTTCGGGCTGGATCGCCATTCGCAACTTAATCCCTGAGATCTCTAGATGCCGTGAAACTGTATGGATCTATCACTCCCGATCAGTTTGGACTCACGAGCAGCACTGTGCTACCAGGTTCAAAGCGGGAGAGCTAAAGCCGAAAATGCTTGCCCCACAGAGTTCCTTTTTGCGTCCCTCTGGCACTACAAGCACAAAATTGATCGCACAGGACTCAGAAATTCTTATTCCAAGGGTCTGGACTCAGCGAGTGGGCCGTCGAGGCTGCATATCCTGCTGCAGCAGATGGATCGTGGGAGAGTGGGGAAGAAGAGTTTGCCAAAGGGACAGGAGATGGAGGCCATGGAGGCTGCATTACAGCAGGAGGTTTGGCGGAGAACGAGGAAGTTCACAAGCCTGGAGAAGACGCTTAAGTCCAGTAGTAGCGTAGTGACAAGCCGATTCAGTGACAGTGGTGTAGTGGTCGATGCGTCTTGCAAATGTATATTGATGGTAAAAGAGGACTTTACGAAGTTGAATCAAGGCCACTTCTATAGCGGTACCAGAGCGTGTATTGAGTGCTATGATTACCAATATTTTAGAGACAGGCGCTTCGAGCCGCGATTTCTGCAGTTTTGCGGCACGAGCAATGATAAGTGAGCCTATTAACAATATTCTAAACCGTAATACAATAGCCGCATATCCTTCTCGCACTTATGTACTTCATAATGTGGTAGTTAAACGCTTTTATGAATTGCCTGTTGGAAATTCTGAAATAATACTCTGTAGAGTCATAATCTCAAAGAGGGCAGGTATCTTTGTCCTTTTCCACCTGAGGTCTCAGGCAAGATACCCATCTCAGATCCTCGCAAATGCTTCCTCAAAACTCATCCTCGATATCTAGAACCATATCTCAATACTAGACTTCATAACCCGCAACACTCCTACAACAAAAGAGCCCGCCAATGGTCAATGCGCCATCCATGGAAGACAACACTCTAGACTCTACTGTAACTCTAAGTTCTAAGACGAAATCTCAATCCCCTAGCAGTCCGCACTCTGTTTCCACCTCTCTCGATCGTCTTTATAGCTGAATACTCCATGTAGATTGAGCCAGTCATCGCCCTCGCAGGGAACCAAGCAAGACATGTCAATACCCAGCCACAGGCAGCCCAAGCCTCAGTCGAGCTGCGAGAACTAGTTTGAAATGCTCGCCATCCATATATTATAATTGCCACTGCATCTGACTGCTGGAAGCCATTCGCGAACAGGCGCTCGATGCTGCTGGTAAAGGTCCGTTGTGTACGCTTCTAGCTTGTGCAATGTGGCTAGCCATCTGTTGGCCACGAGTGTAATGACTGTCGGTAAGAAGATGCTGTGGGGGTTGAAGGGCCAATTGGAGGTTGTGCTACACTTCGAGTAGTTCCACATGGCTTGCTATCTGGAGTTCGGTCGCGCAAGACAGAGATGTGCAGGGAGGTGTGACTTCGGATTCGTGTGGTGTTTGAATTGGTGTACAGGTCTTGGACGTCGAAGTGATCGGGAGGATGAGAGTCTAGGGAGATTCGAGCTGCAATCGAGGGAGTGTGGAGACTTGAGGTCGGAGAAGGGAGAGATCAGAACTCCAAGGAGACTAGACAGAGATTAGAATTCAAAGGAGACACTGCATGCTGGGGTAAGGAAAATAGATACCCCTCTCAATTCTGGTTTTATGGCACTGCACTCAGTCATCGATTCATGCTCAACCATTTCCATGACTATCGCTGGCTCGTGGCATTGCCGTGGAGTTGAAAGTCAGCAAACTCTGGAGTATGGATGCCAGAAAGGGCTTGTATCGATAATGCCAAGTTGCAACCCATCAAAGATTTACTGTTCTATCAGTGATAAAGCAAAGCCCTTTCAAATTGGAGAATTCTTTGGAACAATGGAGATAGAAATAGACAAGGATCATTGCAAATGGCCATCCGGTCAGTCAACGAGGTCATCCCATACACGGCTCAGGACATCGAGCTCTTCACATCTGATCTCGAGCTGAGGTTAGAATCCAATTCATTATCTGAATTACATCCAGCGTGGGGCAAAAAAGTAATTTACTATAAGTCAAATGTTTGATAGGGCTGAGGACAAGGGGAAGGGCCAGAAGGCAGAATGGTGGAACACTAGCTTGAAGGCCAACAAGTCCAAATTCACTTCAAGGATAGTCCAAACAAAGATGATGACAATGATGTCACAGCAAGTGAGAAGTATGAACCAGTTTTACCATCTAATCAGGGTTCCTGCCTCTGTGCTGAACAATGAAGTGTCGTCTAATTACGCTCACTGGCGAAATGCTTTTCCATCCCTGGGCGATGGATCATTCACTCGGCCGGACTTCGGGTTTTGCGAAGCGAAGCAAAAGGGGCTTGTAAACAAACGAATCCTGACATTCGACCAGTTAATTCCATTCGTGGCAATCGGTGACAATTTTTTGTTCTGTGGTTTTCAACTTCTAGACGAATGGGGATGGTTCTGCTTTACCTTTTCAATGATCTTAGACCGCGCGCAACAATGAGCCTGGGCCTTGAAGATGCTGCCAGGATATCAGCAACAAGCCTCCCCGTAGCGATGATGAGAAGAGTACAATGACTAGTGCAATGGCTAGATTATTATTCTTGAGGTATTTTAACAATTAGAGAGGCCATGCTATGCAGTTAAACAAATTTGAAGATATTCAGATTAGATGATATTGTCACCAGTGGTTGTCAGAATTTGTGACGCAATACTGGCTTTCAATGTACTATAACTTATGGAACATTCGTAAAGCGAGGAGCCACTACTTTTCAGATTGTTTCTCAGATTAGGGAACATTTAACAAAGAAAGATGGCAGTTAGCCTTTCAATTTCCTTCGAGCTATAGTACATTAAAAGCTAATATTGCGTCACAAATTCTGACAACCACTGGTGGTGTCATAAGGTTAAACACCCGCTTGTGTTGCAGCCTGCATGGCGGTCTCTTTCTCATACGTGCTGACACCTTCTTGAGCATTAAGATGTAGAATGGAAAGTGAATTCACGATATAAGAGCACAAAGCTTTACAGTTATATAATGTACTCAGAGCTGTAAAAAATAGAATCTCGTATCAAAGTAGCTTTGGCTTCTTAGATTCATTATCGCAGAGAATCCTCAAGACTCGGAATACAAGGTACCAGAGTCATCTTGAACGATCGCAAAGCGAACCCCCCAAAAATTTGGAAACAATGTCCTGGTTGCATCACAGGGATGCGACGACCCCACACCAGTACGCCGTGCATCCTACAAACCTCCAGCTCTTTAAGAGTCTGTAGAGCCAGGTTGAATTATGACACAGCGACGTTTATCTCAATTCCTCTCGATTGGAAACGCCACCATGGCTTGTTCTCCTCCTTTCCACGACCGCAACCACGACTCAAACCACGACCTAATTGACTGTATCGGCATATTGCCTCGCTGCGACGCTTCTTACCTAGCTGGGACCCTACAACCCTATGACGATATTTGTACTCGGGCTAGCAGACACCACGACGAAGGATTACGGGCGAGGATAAACACGTTTTTGAGGGGGGGGGGAAAGGAGCTGTCCGTCTTCGATGATGATTTCCAGCTTTGGTGGTAAGTCTCCATCTCCCTACACTGCAACCCAATTTCTTAACTACATTATATAACACGCTACTAACTTTGGAATCTTTTCAGATGCGGGAAAAAAGACAGTCCAATGTCACGGCGCTGACGCAGAACCTAACTTTCCACCATCTAACAATTGCATTGTTCCAAAAGTTTTAGTACAACTAAGTAATCTTACAATCAACCTGCTCTTGGAGAGAGACTTTAGCCGAATCGGACTCAAAATCTTCTGATCCGTCTGTTGTTGACAGCGATGAAAGCCTAACGAACATGGTGACAAAAGTCCGTGCGTTCAGGGCATTTTCAGGCTTTGTAACCACTAATTAATATTTTCAACTATTGCGCATTTTGATAAAAGAATGATTTTTGTGGTAATTATTAAAGTTTAATCGATTATTTGTTTAATTATTCATTTATGGACAATTATCTTATGTAGTAATTTTAATTCTTTGAAGTGATGATAGAAACTTTGATTTTCTTAGTCCAAAAAATGCCTGAAAAATGCCCTGAACGCACGGACTTTTGTCACCATGTTCGTAACAGCGAGGCTTCAGACGGTGAATGAATTTCAGAAAGAATATCACCCCTCCTGGCCACTTGGAGACTTCTCCTCAGCCGGTAACCCAAGAGACCACCGGCCGTTCCGACAGATGAAGTTGCTGATATAGCCGATGACTTAGCTAGTCCTGAGCGCAAAAGCAAAAACAAAGCAACGCGCCGGGGCAAAGGCCAACAAGAGATCAAAACGGGTACCCTTATTCAAGCAACAAAATCCTGAGTTTGGTGCGTTTAGCACATCATCTTCTAGACTTGATAGATGGGCAGATGGAGCTTCTCCTCGGATCTGGGTTCCTCACGAATTATATCTGCAGATAGGAAGCATTAATGGCAAAGTGCTACTCAAACATCTGACTATTCTCTTTCTCTCGTGATCATGACAAAGCACAGGAATAGCTACAATATCGGACCTCAATTCTCGTTGAACTTTTGAATCTATTTAAATATATTACACTAGACTTAACCGTAGACTTCTTGAAAATATCACGGAGGGTCGCTCACCTTCGGCAAGGAACTTTACGTACGTTTAGGAGCACACGAAAATTGTTCCAAATGCCTCGCTTCTCATCACCCCCATCATAACCCAACCCAACCCAAACCCCAAACTTCCCACAAACTACCACATCCATTTCTCAACACGAAGTCAATCACCGCTGTCATTCGTTCCCATCATAAAACATCTAGCACGTCTACCAAACTACCACAATCATCAAAATGTCCGGAAAGGAAGAAAACAACTACAAGCTCCTCCTCGCAATCATCCGCCAGCTGAGCGTCAACGGCAAGCTCCATGGCGTCGACTGGAACCAGGTTGCCAAAGACCTCGGCCTTGAGCGGGGAGCAGCCGCAAACCTCCGCTGGACCCGCTTCAAGCAGGCCCATGGCTTGAGTTTGCCTGCTAAGACTTCTCGGGCTTTATCTGGTGCTGGAGCAAGCAAGGTCACGAAGGCGAAGGCGAAGGGTGGAAAGAAGGCTGGTGCTGGTATTAGAAAGGGAAAGAAGAAGATTCCGGAGGAGGAGAGCGAAGGTGAAGAGGTTGAGGAACAAGGTGTCGGAAATGGAAGTGGAGGTGAGGAAGGTGAGGAGAATGGCATTAAACAGGAGAATGATTTCGCGGAGCAGGGTGTGGAGATGTATGGTGAGGAGTACGTCGAGGGATATGTTGAGGAGCAGCAGTACTATGGAGAGGAGCTGCAGGGCTATGGCTACAAAGGCTATGGAGACGATGCCTACGCAGAGGAGGCTTAAGGTAATGCAAATAAGGTTCCGCTTTGCTGAACTTCTTGCTGCCTTAAGCGTGGATCCATGACATTGGGAGGGAGAAAATTTGCGTGGGGAAATTCATACAACACAAATTTGCGACTTGGATTTGCTGATTACAGATACGTAGCGATGATTATTCTCCCTTTTATAGTGGGTTTGATGCTCATAGAATCGGGTTAAGCCCAGATAGCAATACTATTCAGCTTCCTCTCTCGCAACTTGTTCATCTTGATGTGTTTTGCTTTCCATGTGTCCCTTTGTTAAACGTTCATGTAGATCTCAAGGTGCAATGCAGAATGTCAAGAACCTAGATATTGGCGCTTGAGATTATCGAGTTTCAATATTGCAGGTATGGCAAGATAAGAAGAATGTTTAAGTTCTTGCAATATTTTATTGTATCTCATGAAGGTGGTTTTAAGTATTTAATGTCTTTCATTAATGTCTTTCGTGGATGTAAATTTGGGCTTCTGGTATCAACACGACAGCAAAATCTGCTAGAAATCCAACTCCTAACACCAGAGCGCACGTTATACATGTTATCCAACCCAAATAAGCTCAAATGAATCATTTCAGGACAAACCAAGAGCTCAGTACTTTCATAACAGAAGTTGTCAATTGCCGCGTATCGAGCTGGTCCGCCAGTCGGAGGCGACTTCTGCTTGCACAGGCGATTGTGAGGTCAAAGGTACTGAGATTGACGATAGAAAGGCCCAAAACATAAATCGTTGCGTTTCCGCAGCTGCCAACTGTGACTCCCCAGGTCTTTGAACGTCAAGGATTGCGCAGGAGAAGGATTGAGAACGTTGGGAGTACAAGACGTTGGTTTCGGCGGACATGGAGCACAAAAATACCAAGCGACGCAGCCCCCACAATCATCATGCTGACTGATGACATGTCAATTGGGACTAGTGGTGTCGTGCCTAATAAGAAGATATTCGCAATTACTATGGCTGGTCATGCTGAACGCCAATCAGGTCTGTACCCTTCCTGGCATGGAGAATTATCCATATGAAATTTCTCGACCTCTGAATGAATTACAACTCACCAACAAGAGTGTAACAATAATTTCAAGGCATCCATTAGGAAACCCAGAAACCTGGAGTACCTTAATGGCAGAGCCTGGATACAGAGATGTCGTCTGATCTCATCGGAGTCCGGAGCAGATACTCTGCTTGATGAAGAAGATCTGGATCGTGGAACGGAAAAGAAGTTGTCGGTTCGTGACGACGGTAGAACAATTTTCCTTTATTAGACAGGTGCCATGCGAATCTCCTCCCCGATTTCTGGAAACGGAGTACTCAAAATAGAATCTAAAAATTCGGGGAGAGCGAGCGAAGCACTTGCTGAAGCCCTTCCAGGGCAACTGTGGTAACAAAGACGCTGACGTGAATAATTCGAGGATTTCATGGCGCAGGTCTCATGAGCAGTGAAAGATTGCAAGATGCAGGTATCTCATCGTTCTAGATCCTATTAAGTATCACACATGCTTGGAAGAATTGAAGTGGCGGGGAAGAGTTTCTGAATGTCGGAAGGAATGCTGCGCTGAGAAATTGCGAAAGAGGTTGCAACCACCCTGAGCGAAACGAGAACCGTCACGTGCCCCAGACGCTTCCCCCTTTTTTTGATGCTCTTCATATTGCTATAAATGCAATTTGGGGCTTGATAGATCGATTGGAAATGCAAAGAAGCCGAACCTTGGCCTACGGTCGTACCTCATCCTATCCAAGTTTATCTGATTTGCTTCGCCGCACTGAGTCTCATTCCTTTGAATTTCTCGTGTAACTCCAGCTGCAAGGCCCGTATAATTATACTCACGTGAAAACGCGAGGATCATCAGACATCGATGCCAGGGTCGAAGCACTCCTACAGACAATTCTCACTAACTTCTTTCGTCTGAGCTTTCTGAAAAGATTAGTGGGCCCTTCGGCTTGTCCGAGTAACAGTTGCAGGCATGCAGCCGCAGCTGCAAGGCCCGTATACCTCAATCCCGTTCATTTGTCACCGTTATGCGTCATAGCAATCACAATGAAGCCAGTGAGCTGAGCTTTAAAAAGTATTGAAAGTCGCTACTGGCTCCGGAATCATCGGTTATCTACGTCTGAGCTTCCTTGCAGCACAATGAAAGCTGCTGGAAGTTGCTTTCTTAGTTCAAGTAAGTCACTTCTCAAAAACCTATTCTTGTCCCAGTTTTCTTCGAAAATTAACGAGAAATGTTTTTTTCGGCCGAAGAAAGTATTTAAACCGGAGACATATTTTTGTCAAGTTCTTGTAGCCCATTGAATAGTTCTTTGTCGACTTCCTCATTCCAGCCTTCAACCCACGCAAACTTTTTCAGAACGAACTTCGCGACTTCCCAAGTCGTGATACTCAACACTTGTCGACTCACCGCCAATACCTTCCTAAAATACGACTCTTCAGGTCGGCCCTTCCCTGCCGACGCTCCAACGAAGAATACCCAAAACAAAACCTCTTTCGGAAACACTTCTCGGACGGTGCCAGAAACGTTGTCAATATCCTCCTTCAAAATGCGCACCATGTAATCGTACAATGTGCTGGAATATGGAATTCTGCGCAAAGAACGATACACATATATGTACGCAGCGATGGTACAGCAACCGCTGTTCGTCTGTACTCCATTAACGGTTCGAGCATCGTACACTCCAACACGCATCAAAGTGTCGACAGAATTCTCAGTCTCATATATCGACCGATGAAGATCCACTTTCTCGAGTTGAAGGGTCCCATTGTCGTTTTGTTCCATCAAGTCTAGGCGACGGACGATTAGCACTTGCTCGACACAGACTATAGTTCGAGTGCGCATTGACCGGGGAGAAAAGCAGTAGACAACGCAGAATTGGGAATGGGTTCTCCCCCAACACATACATGACACACAATGGAGTTCCACAAACATGCTCGAAATTTCTGAATCAAGGCCGAGCTCTTTCTCAATATAATCCAAGTTCCCTCCAGCAACAGTCGCAGTCGACACAGGCACCTTCATTTCCTTTCCTTCCGGAGGGGGACTTTGTTGAAAGATTGGTGTTGTTTGGGTCGCAGATGAAGTCAACAAGTCCCCACTGCAACTTCGGTATCAGCAGAGCTCTTAAAAAGTGTGCAGCTGCCCACTTACATCATGACGATACGTTGCAGATAACGGTTCATCGTGGGAGAATGGAGGTCTCCACGCAGGTCAATCAATTGTTTGAGGCCACTCAGGTGGACTCTAGCAATTTGAGCAGCTCCATTCAGCGCCTGGTTGCAAATGCTTTTCAGTTTTTGGATGCTCAAGGATGGACAACTGTGAACACACCTCCAGAATTACGAGACAAGCGATAGCTCCGACGGTACCATCGCTAGTAGCTACTCTCCGGTTTCCCAACCTCTCGTTGACAAGTCGTATTGTTTCTGTTTTGTGTTGGTAAAGGATCAGTTCCAGATGAGTCTTCTCGTCCCTACACAAATTTGCTCGACTGTTGGCAGACAGTACAAGCGCGCCATGCATCAGAGCAGGATCTGAGGTCGCAAATCGAAACAATTCCGGGTCTCTTTTCGACTCGACCATTTTCTGGAGCAAAATACGATTGTTGGTGACTGATATCGCAAGAGCTGTTAGTGAGAGCGCTAAAGTTGCACCTAAGGAATGAGCCTTGTCCGAATTCACTCACAGTGATCCAACAGCATCTTCGATTCTTGTGACAGCTCGATAGGAAGTGTGTTGAATGGATCTGACCTTGCTGCTGGAAGGATTGTGCTGAAGGACGGCGGCCTCATGTTTGAATACCAGGAAAACCCCTCACTCCCAGGAACAATCGACCCCTGAAGAGGCTCCATGAATTGCTCCGACGGAAGAGCATGAGAAGAGCTAGCCATCGCAGCAGTTGCTGCAGTACCAGATAAGACTAGGGTCATTGGGTCGACAGATAAATCCGCTGAAGGGCCAGACATGTCTTCGGCTGGAGCAAGGTAACCACAAGAGGCTCCATTCTTCAGACAGTTGCGACTAAAGAGTGTTAGATTTTTGGGATTAAAAACAAAATCACGATCATCTTCCCTACCAAAAAGGCTTCCCTTGATCACAACGCATATGGCCTACTCATATCAGGCTCGGCTCTAATAAGCCCGGCAAGGAGTTCTTGGACTCACGCTGTTTGCACGAGATGCAGCCATTTCGACTTCTCTGATGATGGCGACGCTTCCGCTCTCCTGTCGGAGGCATCGCCACCCCACTATGGCTCAAGGAACGATTCGGGCTTTATTCTGACCTTTGAATAGGGTGCAAGACTTATATTGCAAAGGCACTTGATCAACAGGTATTAAGTTCGGGCCGGCCCATAGTCTCAACACTGCCTATCACGGACTTCGTTGATGGACGTGTGGCGAGATCTGTGTGTAGCTCGTGTTCCTTTCCGACAGCATCCAATAGGTAGTGCAAAACTGACTTTGACTGCGGCCAATCGTAATTGATTCATGTCTTCGCTGATTAGCCGGCACTTAATTACCTCAGCATTTTAGGGGATAGAGGATCTGACAGTGCACGGTCGCCAAAACAGTGCATGCTCGCCCCCGCAATTTGTGTTTCAGCCATAGATGAGCCAAGATTAAGGGCTAATGAGTAGCGAACGTCTCCTCAATCTTGAACAGAGCAGTCGACCTGTTTTCGAAACAAATGCCTACAAATAATCACTGCAACCTCGAATGATGAGAGCGAAACACGGATTTGCGGGGAAATCACGAAGAAGCTCTCCCGAGATGCTTCATTGGCTGATGTTGCACCACAAAACCTGGCCGAGCGTCTCAGCCATTGGGAACTTCGAAAGTTTTGCTTCCAAATGAATACAATGGTACGAGTAAAGACCAATCATGCTTGCAAAGAGCAGTGGTTTCTCTTGTCAATGATTCTTCAGCGAACTGCTCTTTTCACATTCTGCGAAAGCCCTCCGCGAGCTTTCATGGGCAAAGAGCAAGTGCTCGGAAGTGGCGACCTATTGCTTCGGGGGTTCAAGTTCAAATTTCCATTTCTCGCATTTGTTCGCAAGTCATATCCTCAAATCAAGAAATTTGAAGACATTTCTGCCTTTCTATGGACAGCTGTTTAGCCTGGAAATATCTGCACCTGCGGATCTGTGGTGAGGATCTGGACCAGATCGCCTAACCTCGAATCGTATTTGACGGCGCAATAGAACTCCATATTGGAGAAAAGAAACCAAAGACCACAACGACCTTACCTTGTTTCGTTTATCGACAGCAAAATACGGATTTAATGATTTCTATCTCCAGCGCCTTCTCTCAAATTTGGAAACTTCAACAAAGTATAAAATATCGTCACTCCTCGAATTACTGCCTCAAACAATCTCTCCCACTCCGTATATTTCCCCATTTTCCGTCAACCTCAGTATAAAGCAAATTTTCAAAAGTCAAGCAATATGCCTCCTATCAGTGGCCAGTCAATCTTGATCATCGGAGGTTCATCCGGAATTGGTGCAGCAGCAGCCAAACTCGCCGCTGCAGAAGGCGTCAACGTCTCCGTTGCCTCCTCGAACCCAGCCCGAGTAGCCAACGCCGTGAAAGCCATCTCAACCTCCGTCCCCCACGCCAAGATAACAGGTTACACCATCGATCTCATAAGCGACGATGTCGAAGTCCATCTCGAGAAGCTCTTCACCGACATCACGACCGCCAACGGAGCGAAGCTCGACCACATCATCACTACAGCAAACACTGTCGACATGAAACCCCTGCCCGAAATCACCGCCTCTTATCTCCGCGACAGCAGCAAATTCAGCCTCATTGCCCCGATGCTGATCGGCAAGCTCGGCCCCCGCTTCCTCAAGCCCAGCTACAGGTCATCCATCATCCTGACCAGCGGTCGCATCGCAGAGAGGCCCGTTAAGGGGTACACGATGGGTGCGTACCGTGCTGCTGGGATTTATGGCTTGACGAGAGCGTTGGCGCTCGACCTCGCGCCGGTGAGGGTTAATGTTGTTAGTCCCGGGGCGACGGAGACGGAGATGTGGGGGGATGAGGTGAAGAGGAAGCAGATGAGGGAGATAATGACGGGGAGGATGTTGCTTGGGAAGGTGGGGGATGCGGAGGAGGTGGCTGAAGCGTATGTTTATTTGATGAAGAATACGAATAGTACGGGCTCTGTTGTGGGGTCGGATGGGGGCGCATTTCTACAGTAGTTGGGTTTCTTATTGACCCATCACTGAAAGTCTCCCCTTTGGATAATAGGAACTTTAATTTCATATATTCAGAGATGTTCGAAGCAACCTCACCACTAGTATAACCACTGGAGATCACTTCAAACCTGAGGCATATCAGATCAAGTATTACTAAACTTCGACAGTGTTACGGTGTTGCTCGTACAGAGTATCTTTGAAAAGATGTATTCTCGGCCTAGGGATTTTTATGCGTTTCACGCCCTTTGGAATTTCGACCCTAGCAAGCTCTCTGACATTTGCTGTAAAACGTGATCAGTTAATCTGTGCTAGCCTAGAAGCTGATTATAGTAGCATTTGTATCATCGACACACGGTTAGCCTCAAGGTATAATTTTACTGCAGTAGGATAGCTAGTATGTTAGATTCTTCTCAGACGTTGGCTCAGATTTCAACATCACCATTGGCGATCCTTTAGATCATGACGATAGTCTTTTAGTCTAAGTGGGTTTGTTACGAAGATAATCTCAGCACGTATTATGAGAATTTTCTATTAGTGCTTTGAGGTTACGCAACTGGTGCAAGAAAGACTAGCTTAGGTAATGGTTGACGCGAGGATGACACGATATCATGTGCACTTCGCACGTCAACGTCCCCTGACCAGCTATCGGCATGGATCTGCACAGTATACGAAATGTTAGGCGAACACTCCGTATGTCCCATGAATCAATGAAATTATGTGGGGATTGAAGTGAGAAACCTCAAGTCAAGCTGTTCGAAAATTCATAACACTACTTTACAATGGACATCGTTCTCCTGGAACTGTTCTGTCTCTTGATATCATCTCTAAGAAGAGCTTCCTCCCTTCTTTCCAGCCTCATGAGGATCAACCTTGCCGTGAGCGAATTCTGGATTCATCGTCAATAGATGATAAATTCTGAGAGAAAAGATGGACTGCTTACCTCCCTTGGCACTGCCACCAGAACCACTGGACGAATCTCCAGAGCTGCCGCTAGTCGAACCACCTTGCTTGCCGGCCTCAACTGGGTCGACCTTGCCTTGGGCAAATTCTATGGAAGTTTTCAGTATGCAACTGTGATGCAGGATATCTTGAAACTCACGTCCGGTGCCGACTCTCTTGTCAGGAGTTCCGTCCTCCTTGAGGCCTCCGTGCTCTGTGGGCTTGTATGTGTCTGACATTGTGTAGTTGTATTGATTGATTAATTGATTGAAGAAGTGAGTTGATTGGAGAAGTATTGATGTGTGTTGATGATTGAAAAAACTGCGCTTGCCTGGGGACTTCTTCGCTTTTTATGCTTCTTCAGCTCCTCCTGGCCGCGGCTAGAGTTTGCGTCGGAGCATTTGCTCCAAAAGGATGATCTCATGAAGCTTCAGCATCATCTAGAAGCCGCATTGTTTGATATGCCATGTCGACATAGATCGGAACGTTTGCGCATGCGCTTGTGTAGATCATGCTTCAACTAGAGCATCGAGGTTAAGAGGGCTAGGCTCTAAGCTACACGTGACTGCAGGGAAGCGAAGGAACTTCCCGTTTGATGATGTAGTATTATGTGGAGGCTGAACCACTAGGCAAGGTACACGGAATGTTCCCTGCATTAGCCAGCGGGGTAGAAAGAGGAATGATAGATTTCATCATGACTTGATGTCATCCACTTGACATAAATTGGAGAACTTAGAAGTGTTCTTAGCAGACCACAACCTTCAACAATGTTGAAACGCTGAGCCAGAGACAGACTTTGAAACCAAGGCCAGATACAACGAGATGGAAAGATCATTATCTGTAAATTTGTTTGTGCGGTTCCTTATTTGGCTATGATTGAACACAGATGCAAGCGTGTGTCGAGGTGGGGTTCCCGCCTTTGGCGTCGATCTGGTCATAGCGGTCTGTTACACGAATACTAAATTCAAGGCATACGCCAACTGATCTCCACTTTATCACGTCAAGTGATGCAGAAGTCTGTGATAGTGGAATTTGGTTCTTAGATGATGTCGATATCCCGCATTCGTTAATGATCGAGCGATCTGCTAAGATCCTCAAGACGAGGTTATTACCATCGGCAAGCTAGATCCCCTTTTGTTATTTCTTCCATTATCCAATTAAACATTAGGACGATTCAAGCCGAACAAGTCCCATCACATAAATATTAATCCAAGTGAGGTTCTAAGTCGAAAGTTAGCAGATATTTCGTACATTTCGTATCTACTACCTAAAAGTAACTTGTCGCTTAATTCTTTACTCTATTCCAATACTTGTAGTTTTTAAAAACTAGAACTAGTTATAATAAATTAAGAAATCAATGGAGTGAAGTAAATGAACTCAAATCTATAGAGAGACTCAGTTTGATGGAGAAATTTCAAGAGGGAGGACTGGAATATTCAAGTGTTGCGACTGATATACAGCAAAAAAAGCAAATTGAGTTACACTTGCTAAATGAGATAGGAGCAATCTTACCAAATAAAATCACCAACAAATCGTAGTTCATCATGTTTCATTCGCACTTCAGCCGTCAATAGCTTCCAAGTCTCGGGCGTGAAAAATGTAGGAACCGTGGACTGCCTGGCGTGTCCAATTCCTGAGTTTCATCAATCGTAATGGCGGCACCCTCGCGATTACTCGAAACCACTGACGAATGACGTCCCGCAGTTGCCGAATCCTGATCATGAGTCCCCACCAACTCTGGTCTCATCATGCCACTGTTTTCAAAGCGATCTAAGCGTCCCTCCAACTGTACAAACTTGACATTCAAATTTGAAATCGCAAGTGCCTCATCATTTGTCGTCGGTGGCGGCACTTCTTTCTGAGAGTCTTTCGTTCTCTGCGCCTTCATCTCGTGCAAGAACCGCCGCCCTTTGGTGATCCAGAGAAAGAGGACGAGGAGGAGAATTATCGCCAGAATGCTGCCTACAACTATCACACCTATATCACCACCTGATACAGCGTGGCTAGCTGGACAATTGGAGGAGCTCGACGGGTCAATTGCTTGTAGGTCTGAGCCAAAATCATTCTCCGCAACAACAGGTGCCAGCTGAAATTGTTGGATGTCATAATTGACAAGCAAATACAGCTAAATTGTCCAGTTAGCAGCTAGTTCGTTGACGAAAATTGGAATGAAGAACTTTCCTGCGAAAGGAACACTTTGCCAAGGCTAGCAGTGTTTTCTGGAGCATTCTGGTTGAAGATGTTCACCGATGTGACATTGTTCTGCAGGACTCTTTGACCAGTGGAGTCGATGCCCCTGAGTGGGCCCGCCATTTCGTACGCAGGAATCTCGACTTCGAGGCCACCAGCAAGTTCAAATATTAAAGATCCATTGAAGGAGGTGTTATAGAGGAGTCCTGGCTCTACGATATAGAGTTCGGGGGAGGCCAGGGAAGTATCATTAGTCCAATCTGTGCTTCTTTGAAGTACGTCGAGTATCGTGCTTGGGAAACGAAATAAATTGTCGTACCTAGTTAACTTGAAATTAGCTACTTGCGAGATCTGAAGAGTAAAGGGTGTCGCTCACGGCTCAATACAAGAGGGCATAGGGGTCGCATCTACGAGAAGCTGGACATCATTGGGAACCCCAGGACGCCGCAAAGTGATCTGATTAACAACAACTTCGAGAGAGCACAACCGGCTTCCTGCTTGAGGAGTGTCGCTCATCGAGTAGTTATGGAAGGGACCATCAAGCAAAGAAGCATCATAACCTGCAAACACGATATGTCCGTCACGTGGTTGTGAAATGGACTGACTACCTGCAAATAGTCCGAAGCTCATAGACGAAGTGATACCACTAGAAACGAATGAATGCAAAAGAACGGAATCATTGGCAAGTCCCAGTTGGTTTGCATTGAGATTCTGACCTTGCAAGGCTATGGCTACAGGAAAATTCGGTAGTGATATATCGGAGGGGAACTGAATGGGGGCGGTTCCAGCTCCTCCGAAGGGTGGGTTGAATGTGTTCCAGACGAAATCCGGAGCCAGAGATCCTGTTGATATGTTGTTGTAGGAAGAACTCGCTGAGGCATAATTCCAAGTCCCTCCTCGACGTGACTCGCACTGAGCCGAGTCCTCGCCCCTGGTGTGATCTGTCGTGCAGATTTCCGTCTCGGTGATGACGGTGTTGTTAACCACTCCAGACGGAACTACACATAACTGCTGACCTGCGAAAGTGATCTGGACTCCCCACGAGGAAATACCATCTGGGAAATTGAGACTAGGTGGGATCGTGCAATTGGAAAGAGGGAAAAGAAAAGGTTTCGGTGAAGTGTCGACGCAACCTGCAGCCAAACAGATGCACTGGCTGTGAAGAACGAACAGTAAATATCCCAATAATTGTGATGCCTTCATCGTGAATAATTGATGATTAATATTGAAATAGACCAAAGCCTTATTGTTGCACACTCAACAAGCTGGGGAAGACTCCACTTTAAGGCTCGCTGCTCGAAGCCTCATCCAAAAGACAGCCTCATAACTTACGGACTAGCGAACGCCTGAGACATTTAAAGATCCCGCTCCGCTCTACGATCATTGGTTCAGAGCTGACTCGTGGTGGTAATGCAAACGTTTACCGCCTAAAAACCCGCGGTGGGAAACGTTGTGCGACCCACCAGGGGCTCCAGGAATCCTGTACGCTGGCCACCCAAGCGAAGAACACCACGAATATCTCAACAACTGCAACAGATAGCAAATTGTTTCTTGTACAAGAAATACTCTGGAATGCGAGTTAAACATCTCTTGATAATTTTTTACTTTGAAAAGTTTTGGGTATACAACAGAATTCGAATGAAAATTCTAGGTGACCCACGTATTCCTGCACCCCCTGGTGACCAAAAGTGAGGGGTAGCAGGCGCCCGGCGGTGAACTTGATACGCCCGGGAAGGACACTCAGCCCAGCTATTACGCACCAGAATCCTTCGAGATAGGATGCGAAAAAGAAAGAAGCATATACGAGATTTGGAGATATGGGAGGTGGAGCCTTGCTCCTTCAATTCATTTGTCATGGTAATCTGCAATTTTTGAAAAGGTTCGTGGAGCTATTAAGTGGCTGCTGCCAGGCTAGGCTTTCATCTCGAGAAGGTTGTAAATAGTATCAAGCATTGGTCAAAGGACATATCTAGTGTCAAGAAATGACCTTCCATGACTACTTATAGGCAGACCCAAAACGCCTCCTCCTCATGAAGTCACACTTACAACCCAGAGTCAATCTGATCCACCACTGTCTTGCCCGTGAAATTAGCCCAATCTCTGCAAGTTTGGGCCATGATACTTGGTATCTGCAATTTTGCAATATCAGCTGGCCTTTCCAGAACAGTGACGTAGAGGCCGCCGGACACATGCCATGCGATATGACAATGTAATGGCCAAGCTCCAGGATTATCTGCCGTAATCTGTAATACAAGGTATCCACCAGTTGGTAGAATTTGTACATCTCTCCGCTGAGGATTTGAAGGGTTGACGATAGTTCCGTCCCAACTGCCCGTTCCAACATTGAGAACGAACATATTATGCCCGTGTAAATGAATAGGATGGGAGAGGAAGCCGGGATTGGTAAGATGAATGCGAATGCTAGAGTTAGAGCCAAAGTTGTAGACATTCCACTCGGGGCTATCAGGGTAGGAGTTGTTGCCAAGATTGGAGAGGAGAAGGATGGGCTCATTGTAATTTGCCCGGAAAGAACTGTTGTTCATTGTCCAGACCCAATTTCCGGATTTGTTCTGTCCGAACTCGATGTCAATATTCTGAGTTATGGGCGGAGCTGGATCTGGGGTGATTGGAAACCATGGTGTGGTATCCGTGAGCGGATCCTGCAAAGGTGTCAGTTTGAAATGAGAGGCATAAGATGGGTGGGAATTGCGTTGGCACATTGATCAGTGACTGAGTTCGTCCATGCTGGCCAAGCAGTAGTGTCGGGAGTGCCCAGAGCCACTGCAGCGTGGTTGTAGTAGGCAATAGCTATGGCGTTGGGCCCATTGCTGAAAGAACAGAAACCGCCAGCGATGGATGAACGCATGGCGTATGAGCCGGTCGCCCCCGGAATACCGGTGACCAAGACATCAGTGCGCTGGCCAATCCCTAATGTCACCACTAACTGAAATTAGAACGGTCTATTGACATATGGGAAGAGACAAAAACCTTGCGTAGTATATGGAATAATGGGAACGAAGTCATTTGCAATTACAGTCATATTATGGCCGTCGATACTAAACTTTTGCATCCCTTCTGCACCGGCATTAATAAGGCGTAATCGGTGGACCTTCCCGGGTGAGAATCTGAAGTTGGTGATGCCTGCATTATTGCTGCATTTGGTTGTGTCACCGGCTGCGACGTTTGAGCAGTTGAAGTTGTTTCTTCCCTGGATTAAGTTGTTGTCTGAAGAAGGACCCTAAGTGCAATCAGCGAACTCCTCATGGCACAGTATATGTGTAATATCAGGAGTGGAGGAATTGGACTTTTGGGGGGAAAATGCTCGGGTTGCACTTACAACTTTGGTTATATCTTTTCCTACGACGTCTTCGACGATCGAGAAATAGTCTCTGTGGAAGTAGTCTGTCAACATGATTGGTCCCTTGTCTGTAGAATCAATCAGTATTTGCATTCTAGGTTGTGAGGGTGCTGGCGATGACACGTGACCAGTCACGAGATAGCCTCTGCAAATGGACTAACTTACCTATGTCATATGGAACTGTTTGGGGGCCATGGATAATCATTGGACCAATAAGTCCACCAGCATATCTAGGATACATTAGATTCTAGGTTCAGATGGCATGAGAGAGCGTGGGGGAAGAACAAGAAAGTGAAGAAGTACATACTGGGCAGAATAATGAGAATGGTACCAGGAGGTACCATAGAGATCAGCGATGAAGCTGTAGGTAAAACTGCTTCCTGGGGGAATCGGGCATTGTTGTACCCCGGGCACTCCGTCCATCCATCTGAAAATTCAATGAGTACCAAAGCTGTCTTTCTCACGGAAGAATGAACTGACTGTGATGTTTTCTGCAGAATCCCATGCCAATGAAGAGCAACACCTTCTGGTGGGCCTATAATTTCATTGTGGACTATGACCTGGATGGTATCGCCCCAATTTGCTTCAATCAAAGGACCCGGAAATTGACCATTGATAACGAGAACATTTTTGAGATATCCGTCCGGGGCTTTCTTCTCCCGCTTGATGGTGAAGTCATAGGTTCGAATCACACTGAAAATATAAGATCAGGATTTGTAAGTTGATTTGAGGAAATACATACCCAGTATTTGGCGGATCTATTTGAAATGTCACAACCAAATGGTCACGTGATTAGACGAGCGCGAATAGAACCTTAAGACTTACCCTCTGAAATACAGAACGGATTAGCAATTGAATCAATAACAAATGAATTGGTACAGCAAGAGACTCACCATCTGTGCAATTGTCAGCCATCATATCGTCGGCCAAAATTGGAGGGAGAGAACTCACATGGATTCGTATTGTTAGCGGTCTTCGAGCCCCAAGGAAAGCCTTGCGGAAGGGGCTGAGAATGGCGTTAGAGACATGTACAAGCTTGAAATGGATCGAGACGAAATGCATGTTGTGAAAGAGACAACCAATTGCCACAAGACAACAGCATGAGAAAACATAGACCCAGTATCCGAGTACATCAACAAGGATCGCAATATGCATTGAAGCAAAACTATACATACAGTATTCGGGCTGGAAGTGACTAAGAAATTGGTAGGCAGTTCAGGATAATCCGCTGTGAAGATGCCTCTGTCAATAGAACTCGTTGCGATCATGTAGGCTTAGGGGTACAGACTCTGTGCATAAGCGAGGGAGCTAAAGAACAGCGCTGTGATGCCGCTGAGCCTCATTTTGAATGAAAGTGAATCAACCAGGTAAGCGAATGTGGATTAAAAGTGGCTCGGATATTTTGGAGAAACTTTGGAGAAATTGGAACTGGAGGCCATCCACCTTATATCATAATCTGGGAATACGAAAACCATGCGCTCACGTCTCACCGGCTCAGCCGTATGGATCCTCGAAAATGGGACCCAAAAGAGGCTTGACTTGGCAGCACAAGCGGGAACCAAACTCTTGCATGGGTTGACCTGGTAAGAAAATAGAAATCACAACCTCAGGTGTCGTACCAGTTGACAAAGGCTGATCCACGCCAGGGCAGGACAAGACAACCATATTTCTGAATAAGTATAGTTGGAGCAAAACCTGTCAGATGCAGGTGCATTCGCATAATCAAACTATTGAATACAATTGTGGAGGGGTGGCAAGGCTTGAATTGGGACAAGAGTTTGCGGTCAGATTCTTGCTGTTGATAGTGGGAATGCGTCAGGGCGGAGACGTTTCTAGCCGGTTGGCTTATCAAATCCGAGCTGCAATCAGCTTCGACTTCAGCCATCTGGCATCCTCTGGATAAATGCGAAGTGCGTGGTCTGAAATTTTGTAATCTTGACTGAATTTTGGGAGTACGGAAAACTTGCATCAGCAATGTGGCTTATTGATCCAATATATGCAATGCAGTAGTTTCCGGCTCTGAAAACCAGACTCAATACTTGAAGATTGAGTACACAGTGATCACGTTTGGCATACCTGATGGCAGTAGCCCTAAAAGGTACGTGTCGTGTTTCTATGTTATATCGTGGCGGAGCTTATGTTGGGGTATTCCGAGGCCTTTCAAGATCAGGATTTGCTTGCTAGAACCAGCAGAAATCATGAATGGCACACAGTCATCTTTACCTTGGAGGTCAAAGATGGCTAGCTGCGTGCGGCATTTTAACAAGTTGAAGCTTATACACGAGCTGCCAAAGCTGATGACTCAAATTCTTAACTGTTTTTTTGTCACGAGCGAGGTGATCATAAGCTCGGCTTTACTTTTGATCTCTTATGTACTACGGAAACTTTTCAGGGAGCTCGATCGACGTAGAAGTGCAACAGGCTCTGATTCCCGCTTTTCTTTAATCACCACTTGGATCATTCATAGGGCTATTCGCAAAACCGTCAATTTTAGTCCCCTGAAAGCAACTGTGGCTTTGGTCACACCTGAAAAAGGTTGTCCTTTACACGATATGTACCCTCCTAATGAATTACGGCGACTCCAGCTCGTAGATAGACGGCCTAATCACTCAGCCTTACCGGAACCCAACGGTAGGGAACTACCCTAGAGATCAAGGTTCCTTGTTGTGCACTGCAAAGGGATCGACCTGCATTCTGGACCTAGTCTGAGCGGCCTGCTCTCGCACCCTGCCTGTAGCCACGGGGCGTTTCATGATTCGGGGACGGAAGCATAGAAGGACCTCATATTGCCTAGCAATACGAGGACGTGAATAGCTGCTGCAACATGACGGGGTGAATCTTCGGAGTCCCGCGAGATCACGACAGGCGACGTTGGCTTCGGGGAGTTAGGGCTACGCTAATGTCTCACGGCCGCTCCTCCCGAAGCCTGAGAGCCCCTAAATCCTTTTGAGATTAGCGCTCGCTGCTCCCCTGGCAGCTGAAGAAACGACCCCACCTCGAACATTCACCACCAATCCCGCAACTACCGGTCCAAAATGGTTCAAGAGGCTCTCCTTCGCTTTGCTGACATGACGCTGACCAACGCGAATCTTTTCCGCTTCAATACGACGTTCCACCTTTCATCTGATCCCTCGGGAGTCGCGTGGCGGGGCAGGGAAGCTCAGTCACCGCCTGTACCCGTCGCTAGATCTTTATACCATCCTGGGATGGGGTTACGACTTGATCTGAATTGAACATGGGCAGGCAAACTCGACAGAGGTCGAATGGGCCACTTATTTCTTATGAGCCTCGGTGTGAAGTCCGATCACACCGTACATCGCGGAAGAACTACGTAGGTACTCGCTGCCTAGTCCGTACTTCACGTGTGTATGTCATGCTTCCTGGCTTCAGCCCAAAAAAGGCACAGCATGTGTCCAAGTGGACAGTGGACGACTCGGATCCTTCGTTATTCAGGGTCGCCAGGGACTTTTGAGTGATTCGTGGCACCAACAACTTTCGCATTCGGAGGCTGGGCTGATTTCTTCTCAGCAAATGATACCCATTACTTACCCTTGCCATATCTCGCATACCATGCATGTCCCAAACTTTCGGAAGCATTGGGGGCAATTCAAGGATATTTTGATAAGCCTCAGCCGAATGCAACAAGACCGCGAGCTGCGGGAGATCTGCTGTTGGTGTAACACAGTCAGCATCCCTGAGGACCACACCCTGCGTACCATACGAAAGATGGTAGCACAATACGCTAGTCTTCTCACTGGATCCGATCCTCGTATAAGCCCTCTTGAAGCTAAAAAGCGTGGTTCGACAAAATTGGTCTTGGCATCAGCCCTTCTGCATAACGTTATTGGCATATATGTCAATACTTTCTCGGTGAAAGTTTCTCCCGCTCAGTGTTACATCATACTGTATTTCGGTCTCCTAAGCGTACAACTTGCTTGAGGAACAAATATTTTCTATCCAGACTTGATCCTCGTGACCCTCATCAACTCTGGGCTGCCAGAGCGGCGTCCCGAACGGCAAGGTATAAATGGAGGTATCCGGCTAAGCCCACCGAGCAAGAACTCTATTGGTCTTAAAAAAGAATGTACAAAATGTGTCTGGAACTCTTGGTGCTTGAATTGCAGGTTCGGGTAGTGCATTGTTCGCTCTCTTGGGCTCAGAGCCATGTTGGCACGAGACCGTTCCCTTGATACTCGAATATCTATCCAAAGCCGGGAATGTATCCTGAGAAGACTAAAGTACCAGGACGTTTAGGTACGCGGAAAGTTTCTTACGTCATGTTTTTCTACATTGTACGGTGTCGAGATCGTATCCTGCAGATCACTAGTGGATATCCTAAGCAAGGTCCTGCAGTCAGCAAATAATGTTGTCCTTTCCCCCACCCGCACGTATGACACACTGGATTACAGAATCGACATCAAGTAGCCAGTGAGCGCAGGGTTTTAGAATTACCTGGGAAGTATTTCGTGATGCAAAAGAGGATGTCAACTTGAGAGAAGTTCTGAGAGGTCACTTATAAGATACTTTGGTAAGTTGACTCGCTTCAAGCGAGCCTCTGTTTACAACCGCCTCCTACACCTCCCCACACAGCCTAGCAAGCAAGGAAGCACAATATTTAGAACGAATAAGTTATTTAAATCTCTTCCAATAAAAATGTACAACTCTTCAGCTATTTTTATCCATCGCTGACCTGAATACCACAAAGAGTCCTTCTTTCGAAACTCTGGTGGGAAGGGAGAAACCGCAACCCAACTCCAACCCGAGGCACCCCTCATCTACGAATTGGATATCTCAATCAAAACCTTCAGCTGGTCACCGCATCTGCCCACACCGGCAACCTCTGACACCAATTCTTCGGGATACCGGTATCCCCATCACGATAAGTCAAAATGTCATCATCCGTGACGTCCGCCTTCTCATCAATACTCATATCACAATTCCCGAAAGATATGGGCAAGCAATAACCTCATTTCCACCTAAGCAATCTCCTGACTGGGACAAACACGTGTCCCTCTACTGAAAGACACTAGCCATTGATCCAGCTTCCCGCCCTCATTTTCTTTGCCAATCCAACGCTCGGGCCGGAACACTTCGGTGTCAGAGCTCCAGATACTTGGATCCATAGAGACCATCGATAGAGATGTGCTGATGATTGTACGAGGAGGAAACTTGTAATCCTTGTAATACTCAACTTCGCGAGGATTGTATCTGCTTACTCTGCCAGGAGGAGAAGTGAAGCGGAGCGATTCTTTGATCAAAGCTGTGAGATAAAGGCACTCATCACGCGCTTCCATTGATGGTGATTCACGAATGTCTTGCCAAGCGGTTTTGAGTTCGAACTTCAGACGACCTGCCATTCTTGGATTCTTGAGAACCTGGTAAGTGCCGAGTGTGACGGTAGTTCCGACAGTTTCCCAGCCTCTGCTCCAAACTGCCACACCCTGCTGAGCTGATGCATCAAGGGTTTTGTCTGAGTCGCTAAGCTTGGCTTCCATAAATGTTGCCATGACTGGCTTAAACTTCCTCGCTTCTGCTGAATACGAAGGATTTTTCACTTCCTCTTAGAGTTGTTGTAAGGTGCCTTTGGCCCACTTTGGTTTGGTACATTAGCCTCTCTTTGGCATGCTCAGAGTTGCGCTCACCGAAAGGTAACTAAGCATAGACCATTTTGGTCTCGAGCCTCCAGCAGCTTGCTTTATTTGCTGCCACAGCAAGTCACAAAGCAAAGGTATAAGATAGTAGATGTGTCGACCCAAATGGAACAAACCAAAAATTACTTCATGCTTTCTATGGTAAAGCCCTCGGGTGCTTACTTCGTCATCAATGAAGTTGAACTGCTTTCCAAATATCAATGCAGTGAAAATATCAGCAGGAGATCCTCGATATATGTACCTATCTGGGATCAGTACATTGCAATTCAGTGAAAGAGAATGCTGCTAGTTATGCCATATCAACTGTTTGGCCTTCAGTGTTGCGTCGTTTAATGATGTCGCAAGCTTTGTCAAGATGTTCATTCATCAAATCCTGATATTTCAAAGCGGCAGAGCGAGAGAATGAATCTCCAAAAGCAGCTCTCTTCTTCGTATACTGTTTGTAGTCTTCGGTGCCGAACAATGCTTCGCTGATTCCAAATTGATGGGCCATCATTGCCCATTTGTTGAGTGCCCGAAAAGATAGAAGCTGGTTGAAGTATTCAAGGTCATGAATGTGGACTTCGTTGGGACCGATGCGGATGATAGGACCTAGAAACAACATTTTAGTCTTAGTTCCCAGAGTTTCGTGCGAAACTACCATATTTCTCGTGCAATGTTGGCAACCTCGACTAGAGTCTTCCATGATGTACCGAGTCCCACCAAAATTCATACAGTCGTGAAGTAGCACAAATGGCTGGTCCGGGGACACGAGATAAAGGATGAAAAAAGATTGTTTAAACAATAATAACAATCTTGCACGTTAAGTAAATAGCTGCAGCATGCAAAGCTATTGTTTTGAGCGAGAGGGTTTAAAGGTTTGATAGTATCGCCATTTCTGAGAAATTCTCGAATAGAGCAAGGAAAGAGAACGATCTGATATCTCTTGTGTAGTTTATCGGCAGTCCCAGTAATATAAAGATAAAATATTGATGCTGCTGAGGACAGACCAGGGGCGGCTGCAGAGACGGATACAAACAAGGGGCGCATGCATGATCGGAAACCTTCTTACAGGGATGTCAGCTTACTGTATCACATAATGAGCCAGACATTCTACGTGGCGAAGAAACTCAATTCGAGAGCAATTACTATAACGGAGAAATAACTCAATCATTGTTATACTGTCTGCACAAATGCAGTAGACAAGGGAAAGGGCAGGCCTAGCAAGCATCTCGGCTTCAATTACCCCGCCATGTAGCGAATTTACCCCGCACCCCCTTTTCTTAAGCGAGAGCAGCTAGCTAGCCCCTGTTGAGACAACAACAGTTCCAATTCCAGAGGACTGGCACCCGAGCTGGTTGATAATATCTTCTTACATCCAAAACTTGAACAAATCAGGGCTTGCTCAAAAGCCTGATCAGTGGCAAACTTCACCTCCTTGATCGCCGAATCACCCCTGAGCGCGAAGCCATGTTCGACAGTCCCGTAAAGATTACTCTGATACGGAACCTTGAGATGAGATAAGATCTTCTTAGACTCCACACGCTTCTCGATCATGAAAATCTTGTCGATTTCTGTAGAATTGTGAGCATATTAAAAATATATATGAATGTTCCGTGAGACATCAGACATCTCACTAATTGCTGCGCTCTCTTGGAGCAGCGCGCGTTCTTGACTATGGCGACCAAAATGTAGCAGAGCAAATCCTCAAGGCTGCTTGGAAAAAGGCTCCGGCTCTGCCATTCATTTCGATTGCATCGGATCCAAGGCTGGAACCTCGAACACATGGCCAAAATTGACCAGAGAGGCACAAGAGTCGCATTGCTTTTGCCCGTAACATTGAAAAACGCAACAGAAGCGGAGGCTCTATAATATTCTATGGACGCACAAGAGCATGCAACATGGGAAGAAGGAGTGGGGGTGAGGGGTGTAAGGACTCATTTCTATATGGAGGTAAGTTGCACCATGTCAGAAGCACCTGGAAAGGACTGACGACAGGTACTGTACCAGAATGAGTCCTTTCGCGACAATCTTCAGCCCACGATCATACCTGCTTTGCTTGCGTACGGTATGCTCAAGCCGATCAAGCAAAAGGTTGTAGAAGGTGCAACGCTTTTGGAACGAGGACAGAAGGCATTGGATATGCTCCGAAGAAAGGAGATTAGTGGTGAGCGTCTGGTCTGGCGTATCTCGGAAGCTTAGTCTATAAGAGATATTATGTGGGGTAATTTTGAGTAGTCTTGCACTATTAATTGAAAATTTTGTTTTGCTTTCACCATGTTTGGATCTTGGTTCTTCAAAAAACTTGCGAGAATCTGAGCAGATATCTGATAAGCAGTCTCTCTTCAAATCCCGTCTACAACCGGAAGCCAAAGCTGTTGTTCAAGGCCGTTGCCAGCACATAGATTGTCGCCAACATCGGTGTGTTCACGTTATGATCTCTGGCAAGCCTGACTACATTGCCTACAATAGCCTCAACCTCCATGTTTCTCCTGGCGAGAGCATCGGCCATCATGCTAGGTTCTACGCCGACCTTACGGGCTGCGGCCCTTCCTAATTGATGCTCTACCAAGGCAGAATCAATGCCCGAATAGCCACAGGCATTTGCGACAGCAGAAATCTCGAGCATCACTTCTCGAATAAAGTCCTTTGCTTCAGGACTCGACCTCAAGATTTGCGCATCCCGTGAGCGGGCGAGAGCGCAGACTGGATTCCAGCATGCGTTGACCAAGAGTTTTGACCAGCGTTCAAATTGAACATCTTCGTGGATTCTCGTTGATGCACCGCCTGCATTGAGCAGGGCTGAAAATCGAGCAGCAGATTCTGTGTTTGAAGATGCAGGGTACGGGCCGATGTGAAGCAGTTCGACTTCCTTGTGCTGCACAATTCCTGGCTCGATCTGAGTTGCTGGGAGATATACTACCGTACTCAGTAGCGGATTGTCCGGGAAGAGCTCAGAGTATGGCTGCTCGGTAGCGATTCCATTCTGGATGAGCACAATTGTGGTTTTGGCCGAGATGGCCGGCTTGATCAACTCCGCTGTTGATGGGACTGTTGGCAATGCCTTCGAGCAGATGATCACATAGTCGAAGTGGGCGTCAGCGTCAAGTGACAGAGCTTCATCCACGGAGCGGAAAACAACAGGTTGGACCTTCAAATTGTCTCCCCAGAGAGAGGAATGGATCGTGAAGCCGTTTTTGGAGGCAGCATCGAAGTTCGACCGGCAGATGGTGACGATGTTGGAAGCCGGGACGGCTCGGGAGAGAATATATGTGTACACTGTACCAACAGATCCTGTACCGAACACTAAAATTCTTGGAGCCATGGCCTTTGTGGAACATGTTGCAATGGCGATGATCGACCCTCGTTGTGTAAGGTAGACAAAAGTGGGGGCATCCACGTGATTTGAATGGAAGCCTCTAAAAGGAGGGAGTAATAGGGGGGGGAATTATCTTCCTCAGTCAGCTTATCTCTAGAATGCTTTAATATTTCACTGCAAAATGGCTCTAGTATATTCCCCTTGTCAGTCTCCATATCGGGATCCTGTAAGACCCTGTGCAGGTCAAGACACAGGCAAATGTGATGCGTGCACTAGCGAACCTGTCACGACGCCTATACAACACAAGCATTTCTCAAATCTCCAGCTGCCAAGAATCGAGCGCGGTGTTGGTGAATCGTGTTTTGAATTTGGTGTTGTTGTCACGGAACCGCTTACCTCTGGAGGCGCCCAGTTGGTCGCGTAGGTATAGCGCGGCCCTGTGCGGGATGTCTCACGAAAAAATTTCACGGGATTTACCCACCTTACCAAAGCCACTTCGACTATCAAAAAATCAATTATTAACAGAATTTATTAATTCTTTCGGTTTATAATTCATATGAGTGGTCGGGGGAAAGGTTTTGGGATTGATTCTAGATCCAAATAATAATCCAAGTCTCGGCCAATAATAGATAGTAGTACTATAGTATACAGTAATGCCCAATAATAACACTCCCTACCTCCGTTCACTACTCCTTTTCCACTTTTGAGTATATTCCATCATTCTCCTTACATTTTAGATATTGATTTCTCTCCAAATTGAATAGCCTTTTCAATTCAATTTTATATTTTGTAATAATAGCGGGCCCTTCTAGTCGTAAATATATCAAGAACGATTACTCAAAGCAGTTAAGTAGTCCTTATATGAAATATTATTCCAATAGTTACTATTAAAAGGATAATAAGAACAAGGAGTAATATACTGATAATAACGATTCCGATAATAATCTTTTAATAAGTACTAATAGTACTAATTTTACCTCACTTTTCCCTACTATTAATATAAAGTAACTTCGAGACCAAGCGGGAATTAAAGATACGAAAAAGAAAACAAAAGATATAATTAGAAGTAAGTATAGTATCCGATTAAGTAATACTTCTCCTAAAATCCTTGTCTCTATTTGGTTTTGCGAAATCCCTTTAGCGAAACTGATAAATATTAATATTCTTACTAAAGTGAACTTTACTTTGGGAACTTCTCTTATATCTTCTTCCGATATTAATGAATTTATTATCAGAAATCTTATTAGTGAAAATATAATTCCCAGTCTAATAGAATATAAAGATCTTATAAGTGAAAAGCTAGTTATGGATTATAATCGCTCTACCTGGATTAGTTATCTGGAAGGAAAAGAGTTAGTATTTGAGAATATATCTGGATCTGGAATAACTTTGGAAAGTATTTTGAAAGAGATTATTAATTATAATAGTATAAAGGTATTATTATCTCTATATATACCCGTAAAGAGGAAAGTAAAAGAATTAATAGAAGTACTATCTAAGACTAAGAAAGGTCACGAAAGGGATATATTAATACCAAATATAGGGCCTATTATGTCCAAGAAGTCTAAAAAGCTATAATTAATAGTAAAGAGGAATAAAGGAGTGATTATAAAAGAAGAAATAGTAAAAGAAGAAAATATAAAGAAGGAAAATATAAAGAAAGAAAATATGAGAGAGGAGATAAATACTCTAGTGGAAGTGAAAGAGGAAAATAAAAAAGGAATTAAAGAAAGTAATAAAGATGATAAATTTCCTGACTTTTCTAAATTAGGAATTATTTCCAAGATTACTCGGGGGAAACGAGTGATTAATAAATCTTTAAAATATAGAAAATAGTATTATAGTAAAGTCTAGAATAGACTTATTATAAGAGTCCCGGATAAGTAAATAGTATAGAGTAATCGGTGAAAGTTTATTTGAATTTAATATTTATAGTAATACTAAATAATAATATATATAGTTTTCTTTTCCTTATTCAAACTCAAAATACTCCTGATCTTTATTAATACTTTTATTATTATTCTCTTTATCCGAATCACTATCTACTTTAACTTTCCTTTTACCTATTAAATTAGTTAGAGTTTTGTAAAGTACTATGAGTATTTCAATTTCTATAGTCTTATATTACTAATATAATATCTTTATATCCCCTATTAGTCATTCCAATTCTTCGATCACTTCTCTATACTATTCTTATTCTAATAGTTCTTGATATAATAAATAATATACTTACTTATAAGACTAATCCGGTCCTGGAATAAGATTATCTAAACTATAAAGTATTCTATAAGTTCTAATTACCTTCTCGTAAATCTCTTTAATTCTTAATATCAAATATACTTAATTATTATATTATTTGAAAGTATTCTCAAAACTTTCAAGTAAATCAGGATTAGGTATTATAGAATAATCTCGATTACTATCTTTAGGATATTTGTGAATCTCTTTTAGAGAAAAGTCTAAAGGGAATTAAAACTCTTTAATTTTCTGTTTTCGAATCGGGCTTTTATTATATATAGAAATATATTTAGCAAATAGTTTTCGAAAGTTATTTATATATAAGAATTAAAGTATTATAATATCGAATTTAGAACTAGTAAATAAGTCTCTCTTTTTGAGATCTCTAAAGTATTCTATCTATTAATTAATAAACTGATTAATTAATATCCTTCAAAATCTCTCTATTCTTTAATTTCTAATTAAAGTATTGAATATTATTATTTTATAAATAGGAATTCCCGGTTTATATCTTTATTAAAAAGCAAATTATATTATTCCAAGTATCTTAGTTTCTTTTCCCTTATTTACTCGTATAGCTTTCGGGATACTATATTCCTTTATTATATATAAATAAAATTTACTTATTATAATTTGTGTCCGGTTTAATAAGTTAATGAAAAAGTCTAGAATCCTTCGAGAATATATATCTATAATATTATAAATCTGAAAGCCGAATCGAGAGAGTTTATTATAACTATTAATAGACCAGATTCGATTTGGACCTTTAATTATATATTTGACTCGGTAAGTAAGGGTATTAAAACTTCGAGTTCTAGTTATAACTTTATCAATTTCGTTCATTAAAACAAGTATAAACTTTTGAGAAAGATTAATATTATAATAGGTCCGAAAATGTGTAATAATCCAATAGTATTCCAATTATATAAATAAAATACTTTTTATATTATTAATTATAATATTTTATACTTATTAAATAAGTTCCCGAAATACCCCTTGATAATAAGAGTAATATATTAAGTTCAGATATTCTCGAATATAATAAAGTTACCAATTTGAAAGGTTTGGATACTCTTCGAATCGATTTAAAGTTTATAATATCCTATAATACTTTATATTATTATTATAGAGTTATATAACTAGATAAAGAAGAATTTAATCTTTTAAATAAGTTTCCTTTTTCTTAGAAATATTATCCCATAATTCGAATTTCTGATAATATATTATTCTTCTAGTAAATATTAGTATTAAATTTAATAGATAGTTAAATTACTTATATAGCTTTTAAGTCTTTATTAACTATAATCCGAATTACTTTATTTAAATTAATATCTCGAGTGAAATATAAGTTATATATTTCACTTTTGTGAGTATCCCACACGTGTTGAGGAATTGGAACTACTATTATAAAGAAAATAATTCTACGATATAATTATTATTCAATTCACTATTACTATAGAGAAGAGGAAAATGGAATGGATAGAAAGGATGGGAATAATAGATACTATATTTGACTTTAAAAGTGGAGAATATATATTATAATATTACTATTTTATATTATTGTAATTCTTTCTTACTATTCTAATCTCTATCTTCATATAACCAAATCCTCAAATTTTCCTCTTATTACTTATATATACCTATACTAATAATTATAATCTGATTACAAAATCATTTAATTAATATTATATCTTTATATTATATAGTAATTCGTTTTATATAAATAGTATATATATTTATAATTATCTAACTATTAATATTTTATTATTTTAAAAAAGAAAAAGGATTTACTTTCGAAAAAACTAATAAGAAAAGCCTTTATAGATTCTTGAAGAGTAATAATTATAAAAGTCTAAAATTTCAAATCTAATTTGATAGTTTGGATAATCTCATATATAATATATTAGAAGGCCAGTTTAGGGAAAAAAACACTAATACCTTCCCTTATTTAGTAATATCGGATTTCTCGTAGTATACGAGTTATTTGGAAGTTAAATATATTACTATTTAATATTACTGAAATCAGAATTTATCTCCGGCTTAAGATCTTCTGAACTTCTTTATCGGTTTCTTTACTTTATATATTATATTAGAGTAATTTGCCTTTTATATATCCTTTTTTCTTTATCATTTATTGATTCTTATAGTGAGTACGGGTTTTGGAAGCAAATTCTTGACTTTTTTGATAGTGATAATAGTCTTGTATTATTTGAGTGTATATTTCATTTATATTATAATTATCTAGTTAATAAAATCAGTATTCTCGTATTACTTTATAGTATTATTATAAATATATAAGATCAAGAATTATAATTATTAAAAGATCGAAAAACATTAATAAAAGTGAGATTATTAAATAATAGAAAGACTGTAATATAGAAAGCGGAGAAACTAAAAGTGAGTGTAAAATAAACTAAAGTGAATTTTTTTAAGGTTATATAAAAATTTTTTTTTATAAAAAAATAACCTTTTTATTAAACTCGATCTTATCTTTACTAGTAGTATATTCTTGTCTAAAATATATAATTTTTGACCTCTGATAGTAACTCTTAATAGTAATGCCAATTATATTAGAATCAAGATGTCTTTATTCTCCGACTAGTATTAAGTTATTAAAGCTAAATTTCAAGAAGCTATTACTATTATCCAGAACTCGGATTATTAAATAAATATAGTCTTTATTCTTTTAATATAATCTAATAATTTATAGGCCCGTTTATATATAAGAACTCAAGTCAAAAATAACTAAACTGATTTTGATAAACTTTCCGAAGACTAATAAGAGAGATTACTTAAAGATATTGAGAAGGTTTGTATATAAAGATACAGAGATAAAAAATAAGATTCCGAGATAAAAATAGTGAAAATTCTTAATAAAGAAATAACTTAACTAGAAGCTATCACGAAGGAGAAGAATATAAGATATTTAAAACTACTAGGAACTGATTCGAATATAAGTATTATTACTATTTACTATTATTATAACTAATTTGAAAAGAGTAAAAAGAGAAAGAGAGAGAATAATAATAAAGAGGATAAGATCGAGAAGATCGAGAAAGGAATACTAATTTCAGAAACTTTTAATAAATATATAATACCAGTTATTAAGAAATGAAAATAATAGATTATTACTAGAGAAGATAGAGTAACTTCTGGAATTAGTAAGGAGGAGTTAAATAGTTTTACCAAGAATACTAGTAATCCTATAGATATTCGGGAGTATTTGGAGAAGTGAAGTAAGGAAGATATAGATATTAATAAAGGTTTGGATAGAAAGGGAGAAGAGTTTAATTCTGGAAATAATAATCTCGAAGTAGTTATTACAGATAATAAGAATAATAAGGGAAACGAGAATAATAAGGATTTAATTGACTTTATTATAGAAAATAAGAAAGAAAACGAGTAAGATAAAGAAGACAAGTAAGATAAAGAAGATAAGGAAGATAAAGAAGAGCTTTAGGAAATAAGGGAGAATAGTATAATTGAGAAACTCTATATATAACCGTTATTATAAATTATTATTATATTTTTTTTTTAAAAAATTCAAATGTCCAAAACCTTTCCCCTAATTACTCATATAAATTATAAACCGAAAGAATTAATAAATTCTGTTAATAATTGATTTTTTGATGGTCGAAGTGGCTTTGGTGAGGTGGGTAAATCCCGTGAAATTTTTTCGTGAGACATCCCGCACAGGGCCGCACCATACATAGGAGGCCGCAAGCCACCAATATGCTAACTAACACCTTCATCTCGATCCACAATCCTCCCTCCCTAAATTTCTTCTTCGAACAGACTGTTTTACTCGTTTGACCTTTTTTCCCGTCTCGAAAGGGGGTAACACCACAGGATAATATGACAAGCCAATCACCTCTCCTGGGGAGAGAGGCGATTACATTTGCAAGCTCGACGGCACGAAGCCTGGCCTTTGGATTCTGAAACGTGAAGAACACGCCGAAGCCTTTCAAACTGCGATTTCTTCCGGCTTGACAGGAGAAGAAGCTATAGAACAGGTCGGCGGCATTTTTTACCTTGCACCGGCCCATATATACCCCTGAGCCCTCCGCAGAGGTCCTCGAAGCCGCGGAGGCAGCATACGCACTTCTCGACAAAGATCTGTTGATGTTTCTAGAAGCACCCAAGACATCCGCAATCGAGAAGTCAGTCTGGATGTTTATTATGAGTATCGATCCTTGATTTCGACCTCGTGATGCTGGGGTCGGCACCTTAATGTTACCGGATAGAGATGGCCCAGGCATATGAGTCATCAACGGGACCCACGAGGCTGAGCAGAAGATACTAAACAACCGGAGTTTGGGTGTGGATGACGAAGCTTTACTCAAAGAGCACGGGACATATTATGCTAGACGTGAGTGTAACCTTCTGTCCTCGGCGACACAAAAATCTGATGAGAGGTATTTAGATGCAGACGTGCCGGCTGAATACCATTGTCCCGATCTTGCGGGTCACGATGCAACTACAATCTATACCCTTGAAAACATGAATTCTGAGCCTAGCGTTTTTTATTCGCTTCAAACTCTCTGAATTTTCAACCCTAGGTAGCAAGTTCTCTGAAATGGGTAGGAAATCGTGATCATGTGACCTGTCTGGACCAATCAAAGTATCAAAGCAGCATCTGCATCATCGACGGAGGACGGGACTCAACACCTGTACGTGATGTCCTCTACGAACCTGTAGCTCTTCTAGGAGAGTCTGCAGAGCTAAGATTGAGTCGAATTCGGATCGGAGTCGTGGTATTGGGTGCGTTCCTGGGTTTTTGTTGGATTGCGACTGGCGGTACGACCAGCGGCCTTCTTTTTACTAGAAGAACGACGACGATGATAAATTACACGAAACAGAGGCCCCCCTCGATTCGAATCAAAGACCGAACACCCTATGTATAGGGAGAACCAGCTTTATTCAATTGCGCAGGTGCAATGCTTGTGCAGCTGGGTAAAGCCCCCTCTGGGTATCGAAGTAGAGTTTTCGCCTGCTCTACTTTTTTTTTTTTGCAGAGCCGCACACTGCTTTGCCTTCCGCCGAATACCTCCACTTGCCTGCCTTTTTGGCTTCTTCGGCTTCTTCGAACTATATATCTACCTATTCTCGGTTTTCTACGCCCTGGCGAAACGGACCCTATACGCGAGCCTGACGGTCACGACCGCGAGGGGCAAGGGAGGAGGGGAGGGGCTGTGGAATAGGAGTAATTTATATTTGGAGGATAAGCTGGGTTTATAAGTGCTGTTAGTAGGGGGGAAGGAAGCAGTGGCGCTGCTTTGCAAAGGGTGGAATGGCAGGGGAAATGGCTGTAATACTATGGTTTTTATACTTTTACGGGCGGAGGGTGCGGGCGAAATGGGGATAGGGTCATAGGAAGGGGGACCGCTGTAGCTGGTAGAAGATAATCTTTCCCCGAGGGGCTAGATCACTGGACTGGGTAATTCTGTGTCCCCTACCACAGTCCCCTCTTTTTGTTTCCCGTAAGGGTTTTTTGTTTTGAGGAGCCAAATGTGTCTAGTTTAGCTAGAAAGACTCCCGAGGGGCCTAAACCCCTCGGTGTCCTTTGCCCTCCTGGGCTCCCCTAGGACACGTGTCTTGAGCACGTGCTCCGCCGGACGTAAAATATTAACACACACACACACACACACACACACACTCTGCATCATCGACACAAGGTAACCCTCAGGGTATAACTTCTCAGGGGTATCCCCTCCAGCTGATGTGAATCAGCCCAGGGTAGGGAAATTGTAGTATCCACACTTCAGGGCGCCAACGACGCCTCCAGACCCACTTCCTAACCACACTTCTGTCGCGCTCACGCGTCTTGCAGAAAATCTTTACTCGTTCTACCTGAAATCCCATATAACGTTTAAGTTTTTGCTGAATATCGCGTGTCAATTGACTTCCCTACTTGCCCGAAATTAATAATACCATATCGTTATTACCTGTCTTTGAAAGTATATATCCCGTACGTGAAGATACATCTGATTCGCCTACTTTACCTACTCTAGAATACCCCCCAGTAATCACTTACCTTCACAGAAATAAGAGGTTTGCCACCGGACCTCCTCCTACTACATTTTTGCCTATAATACCAAAGCGTTATCGACCTGCGAAGAAGGTAGCTCGTAATATGTCATCTCCTGCTCCTGTAATATCGTCCCCTTATACCTTACGTGATATCCAAATCGCTGGTCCAGCAGTATCGTCACTGTTCAAATTCGACCCCGATTTCTATTAATAAAGTAGTATCTTGAATAATAATATCGATATCAATATAGCGACTTATAGAGCTGCTAATAATCGTCATATAAAGGCTATACGAGCAGCTCACGAGTATATTATCAACAGTGCGAAACTAGACGAGTATAAACTATTGGAAATGCCTAATCCTCCCCACCCAATATATACCCATTTGCCAGACTTTACTAATATTAAAGACCTTGCGAGCTTCTTCGAAATATTCGTAAAGGATGAGGATTTTAATATAATTATAGCGAATATAAACAAATATACTAAACAGTATTCAGTATATCATCTTGATCGTAATCAATAACACTTTCTTCCGATAGATCGAGCAGAGATTAAGGCTTACTTTGCCATTCTGATTTATATAGGTATCCACCGGATCAGGGACCCTCAAGAGTACTGGGCCAATCCTGTAACTGGATTCCCAATCCTTCGAATAAAATGGTATCGGTACAAGTACTTGAAGTCGATAATCAAGGTCTCAGATATCAATGAGGATAATAAATATACTAATATGCCTGGTAACTGGCACTTCAGGCTATTACCTTTGGATAAGTGTCTCATAGAACGCTTTCAAGTTATAATAACTCCAGGGTTGAGGGTTATATATAACGAGCAGATATTACCTTTTACTGGCCGAAGTGTGTATATAACAAAAGTACCGGGAAAGTCGTATCCGGACGGCTTCAAAGTCTGGGTATTATATAATCGAGGGTACCTCTATGACTGGCTATATTATTCAGGAACTGCCAGTATATCGTGATATTATTTTTCCCTACTTTGTAGAGGTTAAAGTGATTGAATTTGGTATTTGCGGACGTGCTATCCGCGCTAGCCGTATACGGCTAGCTCGTACAATTTTCAGCTCTCCTATTGGCTCAATCGCGTCACGTGACTAACCCCGCGTCATGTAGGGACCGCTAGTATCGAGCCAGTTCTCAAGGACTACCCTTCCCTTATACTTATAATTACAGGTATTATAATATACGCTTTGAACTTGCCAAAGGCAGATCGATAAGGGAACGAGCTCAAGTACACGATCTTTACGGATAACCTCTTTACAAGTTACTAATTATACTCGGTTTTGTGCCAGTACGATATTATAGTATACGGGACAGTACGATCCGACTATATGGGCAAGTACTTTAAGAACGAGATCGAGGATAAGAATAATGGGAAGATACTGCTTTGGGGAGAGATTCGTATATATGTGGAGGTTAGAGAGGATCCAAAAACCGGGAATATGAGAGAGCCAGTTCTCAGTTTTATCTGGTAAGATTAGACTATAGTTAAAGGTATAATAATAGTCTATAATAGGGAGGGTTATATACTTCAAAATCGATATTGACCGAAGGATTCGAGTACTATACTAATAGTTACGAAGTCGATATTCGAGATTCCCAAAGCTAATAATATAATCTCTCAAGAAGTATATAAGTTCTTCTCAAGTAAGCTTATATTTCCCGTGATCAGGGCTATTGACGATTATAACTACTTCATGAATTCTGTCGATTTAGTAGATTAATTATATATAGAATATTCTATCTAATAGATTAGTGTATAATACTGGATAGTATATATATTCTGGCTATTTGATAGTATAATTATTAATACCTTTATTCTCTGGAAGTATAAGGTCAAGTAGGGTTATATCAGACACCAAAACGAATATCTATAATCACAGAGAGTATTTAGAGAAGCTCTAATCTAATATCTCTTAAAGGATATACCAGAACCTCGATTGTACTTCCATATTATTATTAATAAACAGTACCAATTTATATAACTAAATAATAACCTTCTACTCTTATAATACCACTAACTACAGTCCGGGATGCCCCAAACTCGCTATTATATCTGCCGAATCAAGAATGAGAAGGGAAAGCTTTAATATAAGGACGTATACTTTGTACGAACAGGGTACCTAATCTGCCAGGTACTACTATATGGACCTTATTTTATGGCCTATTACTAGTTATAAGACGGGGAATATCATTTTATATTAATACCAAGCTAATAGCTTCATTTTTTCCTGTTTAGGCTATATTTAGTCATTTTGTAATATTAGGTCTTGATTTTTATATTCAATATCAATTCTGAAGCTTGCTGCAGCAAAATTGGTGCGTGCGCACGCGTAAAGTGCTGCTCGTTGCTCCGACAGTGACAACCTTAAATGCGCCTCCGACCCACTGTACCCTGGGCTGATTCACATCAGCTGGAGGGGATACACTGTAATAGATACAATCTGAAGGCTAGGGTCTTGGGTTTGAAGATGTTAAACGTTTAGTCATAACCAGTCCCGTTTTCACTACCTATTCATTTTAAGCAACAGCTTCCGCAATGATTTTGAGTTCCCGCTGAGCAGGCATCAGCTGAGAAGCTTAAACAGCCTCATCAAAGATATCGATGTGGCTGGACAATGCCCATCACAACAGCTGAAAAGAGTCGTCAAATCGCCGCACATATAATTTATCATGTCGACTTGCGCTTTGAATAAGTAGATATGCTTTGGGAGCGCCCGCCTTTAGCGTTGTTGACCAGCTGCTCCTTTTGGAAACTGGTAGCTCGCTACTGTAATTTGCGGGCGCTGTGGCTGAAACAAGGGACGCCACCACCCTGATTTTCGGGCTGGTTGACATGGGTGTAGGCTTTGTAATCAATGCTTACCTACTGTCGTGTAACGTCGCCGAATGATCTCCGCCTGAAAGTGATACTTTTAAAAACAACATGCTTACACTTTTGCTCTTGTCATCAATTTCCCCAAACTAGCATCGAGAATCAGTTGCAATTTTAGGAAAGTGGATCGGGATTGGTTATTCAGCAGCATCTGACGCGCCGAAAACTCCAAGATGACGGATCCGAGGCAGCGCGGCTTCGAGTTTGTGATGCAGGATCCAAAGGAGAGGTTCAGCAACGAAACTCGTACCAAGATTCGGAAGCAAGCGATGCGTGGCCGTGTTGGGGCCAAACGTCACAGGTCAGATTCCTCCTCGAGTCCAAGCCCCACGAATGAAGGTGGATGTCGAAAACGGGAGTCGGACCTGGGACACCCAATGCCCCTTTCTGGGCTGGAATTGCTAATCAGAGACCGTGGAATTGATCCTTTGGATCTCTCGGCACTGGCATCTATCCACATTGGAACCATGTTTGTCAAACCTTACCACGCGTTTGTTTGACGTTGTTTGGCTGACCATTTATCGTGCAGAGCTGCGAGGGTACTTGCATCAGAACCTAACCCATTGCCGGGTGTGCTTTTATGTCGCCAAAGATCGTACTTCTCCTATATTCCGTCTCATTTCGGGCATACTGTAGCCCTCGACGATGCTTTTCGCTGCCTTATCACCGTGGCTCATTCTAAACTAGTTCCAAGTCACAGATCAAGCGATGAGACAATCCTATCAAACTATTCGAAGGCTCTCCAAAGCCTTCAATCAGCAGTCAGTGATCGCAAAACTCGATATAGCACCGAGGTTTTATGCGCGACTGCAATCCTATCAGTTTTTGAGGTGAGTGATTCTGCGTCGTGCGAATCTGATCAGTCTCTCATCAATTCGCAGCTGCTAAATTCTCCAAATGGAAAACCATGGAGTCAGCATATTGTTGGAGCGGCTCGTCTCATTCAGCTCCGAGGACCGTCTAGATTTACTTCCGAGTTCGATAAAAGCCTTTTCATCTCCCTCACGTACCCCATAGTAAGCATCCCATGCCTTCTCTTACATATCATAGTCGTTAATCCATCTTTACAGTGCGCACAGTCCCTTCTCAATGATGAATACTGCTTCCTGGACGATCCAACCTGGAACGAAGTCATGAAAGCCATCCATATCCCAAGTGAAACGTTCAGCGATCGGTCCGAGCTAGGGATCGAGCTAATGATGCTGAAGCCTAAAGTGTCAGGGCTTGCCAAGAGAACCAATCATGCAGTTCTCATGCAAGATACACTTCAGCCCGAAGATTTTGAAGGCATAATTGTTGACCTCCATGCCGCGCGCTCTACAATGGTTAATTGGCGCCGCAAGTTCAACACTGCATTGATACACGCCCATGAGCACTCCCGGGAAGATCCTCTTGACTTTAGTAAGCGCTACGAGCTTCTTGGCATTTCACTTGTCGTACATATTATTTTGAGCCGGCTGCTATGCTCTATGGTGCCAAATGAACGTGGTATTTTGGAGGAGGAAGTTCAGAATCTGGCTTTAGAGCTCAGAACCATCCAAGGGTCACTGGAACATAATCGACGGGCAGAACTGTTCTTCAACCAAAAGGCAAAGATAGGAGAGGCGGCCATTGCTACACATAAGTATTTTCAAGAAGTGGTGAATAGCGGGAGGATTGTGGAGCCGTGGAGGTTGGAGAAGTTCTTCGATGCCCTTGGGAGGAAGAACTGTGATGGGGAGACATGCTGTGATCCGAATTTATGATGACTTATACATTTGAATCGATATTGCATTCATCTAAATTCAATAGAACCCCCAAAAATATATCTTCTAATAATTGTGTCCTCTGAAGTACAGCATAGAGACGGCTGACGAAAAACTCGAAAATATTGCCACATCAGCAACCTTAAATTTGGCCATGCCAAACAAAGGTGCTGCATCTCACCAATTTACCATTGTACTTGCTAGGTCGAAATATTGGACTATTTGGGTTTATAATGCTATGTCTTGCCTTCAGCTTTGACAACCTGATTAGGCAACCAGTCCAATCCCCAGATTTAGCTGTTGCAGGGGTTCGCTGCATGTCCGGTTGTATATTCAGGGCCACATGCCAACATTATGTTAACTCCGAAGATTCTCCGAGTCGCTAACAAGGTCAATTTCACTCACCAGCCTCGTTATGTCACGAAATGATACTCGGTGGTACCGATCCCAGGCGTGAAGTGTATGCCGCTTACAGAAAAAGAAGTCCAAATGACCCGGGGTGGCAAGGATCAAGACCTGACTCTGAATAACATTGAAGGGGCTTGAGTCCTTGAGGCTTGACATCGTCCAGACTAAATTCAAATCATACTCTTCTGAAAAAAAACTATAAGAAGCATCGTTTATCCGTTCTCAGAGAAGGAAAAGCATTCAAAAGCATCCTCAACATCTCTTCAAATCTTCCTTCTCATCAAACCACATTACATCACGAAGAAACTTCCTTCAAATCACAATGGCAACAACTTGGGACGAACTCCTCGAGCGTAACAAGTAAACCAAACTCTCCTCCCTGTCACTGAACTACAATCCTAACCAGCCTCTAGGAAATACGCCGAAACTGAACATAAACCTCAACCATACCTATCGGAAGGACCCTCGCTTCCACCATTCATCATTTGTATGTCACCGTGTCATCCACAATGCGAATTTACAGTTCCTAACAAGCCGGACAGTTTCATGCATTGACATCCGTGTTCCCGTTGAGCGATTCCTCAATATCCAAACCGAAGGTAAGCAAATCAAAAAACTCTACTACACTTCATTTCATCGTGACATCTCTAAATTGAGCCAACAGAAGCCTTCATCGTCCGCAACGCCGGCGGTCGCGTCAAAAACAGCATCAACGACTTGCTCTTCCTGGATACTTTCACTCAGGGCAAAGGATTGACGACCGTCATTGTCATTCATCATACAGGTAAGATTATCTAATTCCCGTTCACATCCTAACTGTGCTAATTTATTCAGACTGTGGTTACACCCACAACACCGATGAGGGGATCAAGGATGGATTGAAAGCCAGGGTTCCGAACCATGCTCATGAGATTCGTCAGCTGGAGTTCAACTGTATTGGAACCCCTGAAAAGTAAGCACTGACACAATTTCTATCTCAGCTTGTCAAGCACCTCGATCGTGATGCAGATATACTAACTCAAACGTGTTGCAGACTTGAGGAGAGTGTCCGTGAGGATCTGAGATATCTGAAGACTCACCATCTGGTTAGACGTGAACTGGCAGATAATGCAAAGGGCTACGTTTGGGATATCAAGACTGGGAAGCTGAGTCCCATTGGGTACGAAGGCTGAAGTATTACAGTCGCTGGGTAGAGATTCGGGCATGTGACCAATGCTTCTGCTCAATGTTGACAGGTTTTTCTGCCATGAAAGATCTCCTAAATAGTCAATGCAATATCTTAGTGCTCTTGCAGTCTTCTTTCCTGCTTAATTTTGGCTTTTCTGTGGATTGTAATGTGAAAGAAGGCTTAGAAATCGCTTGATTCAGGGCTATTGTCGGCTCTTGCCCCACTTGCATGGTTGCGAAGAAAGCACAGGGGGCGATACTGGCTACTGCTGGTTGGATTTGTTGCCATTTTTGCAAAAGACTGTCACAAAGAGCTATCGAAGAAGTCCAAGAACAGAATGTGCCCCATTCCGCACAGCTTCAATTCTCCAAATTTAGAAAGCAATTGGTTGAGAATATCTCAAACGAGGGTATACAGATATCGTAACTCCTAACAAAAACTCAGATCTACGAGTACAACTGCACCCAAGAATCGGAAGTTCAGAGTTGAGAGCCTAACATTCGACGAGCGCCACTCGAAACGCCTCCCGCACTGAAAACAAGTATGTGGTATTATACAAGAGCATTATCCAACACCATATTCGACAGATCCTGACTCGCGGCCCAATTCGAAAGCATCTCACTCCATTGTTCATCTGCCCCCACCTCCGAAAGTCTCGGTCCTCCTCCTACAGCCGGCGAATCGGAGTAGCTCTTTCCCGAGCTAAACGTGCCCGAGAAATCAACACACCTTGCCATAATCGTCGGAATTATTTCCATAAAACAGAAAGTCGGACGGCCAGTGATGCACATGCCAATGGGTGTTGGATCCTTGACGAGCTGGGAGTACCAGACCTTGGATTGTTGGAACAGAGAGTATAAATGGCTGATGTAGTTGTTGCTGCCTGTTTCAGAGATTGCGAGGAGTTGGAGAGCTTGCGCGGAGAGGGCGTCGAGATAGTAGCCTAGATTTGCGATTTGTTCTATGCTGATACTGTCCAGAGTGTCGCTGTCGTAAGCACCGGCTGCAAAAGCACCGAGTACTAAGATGGCGTAGACGCTATGGACGTAGTCCGTCATGTTGAGGTTGGCAACTTCTTCTGAGGTCAATAATAGGTAGCGATCAAGGTAGCCTTTGGTGGCTTGCAAACAACGAATCAAGCTTTCGTTGCGGGGGGTCGAATAGTACCAGGAATTGGACATCGTTTCCACTCCGGATGGCCTTGTTGCGTGAAGACCAATCTCGTTGATATATGTACGCAGATTATAGAACCGCAGTGTCAGAGAAGCTGGGCTCAAGTTAGTAGATGCATAATGTCTGTTTCGGGCCATTTCTTACGATTATTCCAAACTTGTTGAGGGAAGGTCAATTCGAATTGGTTCAGCTGCTGTTCAAATGCTTTCAAGAGGATCTCAATCCTCAAAGTGTCTAACGGCGGCGATGTAAAAGCTCTGCTATAATCGAAAGCATAGTCAACCTCCTCGGCCAGTCGTTGAAGGCGGATGAAGTATTGTAGAAGATAGTCAGTGTCAGCCACTTCGGCTCGAGCTAATGACTCGCCACAAGTAGCCATGTAATCACAGTACTTCAGGGTGCTAGGTTTCCGCAAGCCTTGACAAATACTAAGGCATAGTCAGCGTTAGATTAAGGAGCGATGCGGACTATCTGGAAATTTGATTTGATGTGCGACTAGAACCCCCAAATCCGACTTCGGTAATTCACTATTCCATGCACAATTGCAATTTCACACGAATTTCGGAGCATTCGATATGAAAAAGAAGTTCCCTGAGTTCAACCAGGGGAATATTGAAAGCAAAAATAAACTCTCCGGCTGTGAGCTCTCCCATATACCAGACTTGTTGGAAGTTTGAATTGATATGCAGCAGAGATCCGATGGTGATTCACAGGCCCCACCCACAATCTCAAGCCCCCATGAACTCCCGGAACATAGAATTCACTTGCAATAAAATCAGAGAAGAACTTACGTGGTTGTCAGGAAATAACAGCCAAGAAATATCCTCTGAGCCTCAAGCTCTTCTGGAGAATGTGGTAAGAAGAGGCTGTGTTTCATCAACCTGACGTCGTTCGCCATCGTGTCTTGGGTAGGCTTATTGATTCCAAGATCAATTACCATTGCTGCAGCCATCTGCGAAAGCTGATACATCTGTTCTCGATCGGGATCAAAGTAGAAATGATACCTACTACATGTCAGCTGAACGAAATAGGCCAGTCATGTGAAACCTACCAAGCCAAATACACCAGTACGCCTTGGAGGATATCAATGCTCTTCTCACAATTAACGATAATCCTTCGGCTTAATGATTCCCGTAATTCAATCTCTAGTCGATCTTGAAGCTTCTCATTCTTGTGCGCAGAGAAGGACAGAATTGCTAGGAGAAAAAAGGGCCGCTCCCGTCGTAGAGAATCTAAATTCATCTTCGGAGGAACCAAGACAAAGGGAAAGTTTGAAGCTCTCGACTGGAAGTATCGCACGGATTCCTCAGCTTGACTGAACGTGACCATTCCCTTGGAGATAACATCATTAAACGGATCGAAGTTAGGAAATGAAAACAACGGCAGTGAGTGCTGATGTCTAGAGCCGTCGGATCGCGAAAAGGACACCGAAGAGACAGAAGATGATATTGGATGTGTAAAGGCTTGATTCAATGTCTCCGATGGCGATAATGCTGGGGCTGGTTGAGAAGCTACAGACGACGACTTTGATGGTAATGCTTCTTTTCCCGATTGCCTTGCGACAAGTAACGCCATCAAACCATCGAGCTTCTCTTCCATCTCCGCAACTCGTCTAATCAACAACTTAGCAATGACCTTGATTAGTCATCTGATCAAAGACCCACAGCCTAGAGTTCTTTGCCCGTTTAGGACGAGGTTTGGCTTCGAGAAAGGTACATTGCTGCCTCTCTTTAACACACCTACAATTCGTCAGAACCCCTGTCCAAAGCACCTGAGCCTCACATACCTCTGGCATCGACCGCCCTCTTCGCTGGGGACGCATTTCCCCTTGCTGCTTCGACATGCTTCGCAGCTGCGGCGTAACCTGCTCTTTCCGGGTTTAGGGGCGCTGGGCTCTTCCGGCATGCTGGGTGTGGGGTCGTTCATGAAGTCCATGATTAAGACGAGAAATAACTTTTAAGAGCGGCTGAAGATGACATTTGTTCGGAATTCAAACCAAATTCCGGGAGAAAGAAAGGTGTTAAAAGGCGAGTGTGTTTGGAATACTGCGCGAGAAGTGAAGGAGTCGAACGGCGGAGTGATCTTTGATTCCGAAACTCCTAGCGAGTGCGACCAGGGGTGAGAAAGTCCCCGAAATAACCCCTGTCAGTCAGCACGGAGGCTGAACTACTGCCAAGAGCGACTTCGTCATCTGATCAGAATCACTTTGTTTAATCTGGGCAGAGAAAATGGAAGAATCGGAATAGTAAATATGTCTTCAAAGGTCGCATAGGGTATCTATGTATAAAATTCCGAATCACTAAAATCATGCCGTCAAATAGCCAGCATTGCTGGCAAGTCTCATCAACTCGCTCGCACTTCCCCTTTTCTCGACTCAGGACCTGTAGCTGGCCCTCCAGCTTTACCCTCTTCACCACCATTACTCTCTTCCAACTCCGCCCTCTCATCAACCGTCAGCTCGCTCTCGGCCTTCTTAATCTTAACAAACAACACTAGGATCACCAACGCTGACGACGCACACGCAACCTCGAACCAGAACACGGCGTGATAGCTTCTTCTCATACCCAATCTTGCAACCGTACACGTATTCACGATATCCGCGAATCCAAGCATGACGGCTATTCCAAGATGCATCAGCAGCATGATGACGGCCCCTGCGAGCCCTTGTTGTTTGCGTGGGAGAGAGGTGGTGATAAATATGTTAGCGACGTTGAACGTGATGTCGATTCCGACTGTTGCGCAAATCATAGAGGGGAAGACGTAGGCCCAGTATAGTGCATTTTTCGGTGCGATAGCGAAGAGCAGTGGGGCGACGATCCAGGAGATTCCGGAGACGATTATGAGGATTGTTCCTCGAAGTAGGTGAAGGACGAAACCGCCGAAAGTCGATATTATACACCCTCCAAGAGCCATTGGAACATACCAGGCGACGACTTGGAGCGGTGATGCTCCCATGACGTTCTCCATGTAGAATGTTGCGTAGAGCAGAAAGACGCCAAGGGACCCGTAAGTAAAGAATAGAGCGATGACGAGTGCCGGCATACACGGCACTTTGAACAGCGACACTGGAAGCAATGGCTCTGTAGCAACTCGAACTTCGATGTAGGCTGCTGCAAGAAGCAAGAAAGAACCAAGGATGAAGAGTATATAAATATAGAGGGTCTTCCACTGTTGAGGTGCGTGAGACGAATCGATCACAGCGAATGTGAAGAGGATGAGGCCGCAGACGCTGAGAACAGCTCCCAGCCAATCCATCTTGATCTTTGTGGGTGCCTTGCGCTTCTCTTGAATATCAGATGGAATAGTGAGGTATGATGTGAAGGCCGTGATACCTGCTAAGATTGTCCCAATCCAGAAATACCAGCCCCACGAGGTATACTCAGCAGACAAGCCGGCAAAGAATATCCCAACAAAGAACCCCAAGGGGGCGCTTGCCCCATATATACTGAAGATAAGATTCTTCCTCGGGCCTGGACGATAGGTGCTACCGAGAATCATCACACTGGATGGGAGGAAGGCGGCCGGACCTAGCCCCTGAAATGCTCGACAGAAGTTGAGCATAATCTCATTCTGAGAGAATCCAGCGACCAGACTCCAAGCCGTAAGCCATATCATACCAGCGACATAGACCGGGTATCCACCGAAAATATCGGCTGCTCTCCCAAAAATCAAAAGAAAGCTCGCTACAGTCAATGAGAAAGCACTGGCAGGCCATGTTAATGATGCAGCAGGGATTTGCAGATCTCTGACCAGTGTCGGGAGAATGACAGTGAAGCCAGACACGAAATATTCCTGCTGGATGTCAGTGTTGGGGTTCATAAAATTTGGAGGACGATTTACCGAGAGAACCTGGGACATGGAGATAGAGAAGACGAAGCCTATCTCAGCCCACACTGAGCCAAAGAGCTCTGGTCTCTGCCTCCCAAGCCGTTCAAGCCTCGCCTCGAGAGATTCATCAACGGCTGGCGATCCACCTTTCGGCGATTTCCCCTCTTCGAAGGGTCTGGGCCACATGGGACTCGCAACATCTTCATCATATGCCGCGGTGACGGCGGCATCGTTAACTTGGGCCATATGTATGCTATCTGTAATAGAATAGGAATCATGAACTGAGACTTGATTGTTCATCTCGCTTTGGAGAGGCTCGGGCCGGGCTTGGCCGTGAGATTGAGTAAGTCGAGGAGAGCAAGTGACTTGATTCGGAAGATTATCGAAAGACATAATGATAGTGAGATGCGAGAAGCCCAAGCAGAGCGAACAACAGTTTGATGGGGTCGCGAATGTTATTGATAAGAAGAGGTGGCGGATGAGTTGCCTACGTCTGTACGAAAAGATGTAGAGAAAAATGAAGAGGAGTCAATGTTTGGAAATATGCCCGCCACAGCATACCTTAAATGCCGTGTTGACAGGAGTAGGCTGTGGATTGGTAATGCAGGGCGTGCATGGTCGTCACAGCACAGCTGAGGGCGTCACGGAACATATAAAATCAACTGGGAAGAAGTCCGAGTCCTGGGCAATTATGACGACCGACTAGCCCGAAGAAAATTAGAAGACTTGACCAACCGATTACCTAAAATAATTTGTTTTCATCGCAGTAACCAAAGAAAACGTGACGGCTAGACATTTGGTCGAATCGGTCAGCTTCAATTCGATGCCCGGAAAGCAAATAAAGCGCCTAGTCGACTGGTCTATTGTCGAGGCAAAGGGTGTGATCTACCGTAGTAAAACATAAGGAGTGGTCGGGACGGGCTGTACATGGTCCAGGTCTTTGCGATGCAGATATTGGGAGACGAGGGAGGGGCTTGCCGGGACGGCTACTCGCAGTCTGTCAAAGCATATCTCCAGTCAGTGGCCGTTACCATTCTCGTGGTGCAGGAGTAGATGTGAAGTTGAGATGGATGGATGTACAAAAGTAATTTGGTTACTTTTGCCGCCAAACCTTGCAGCGCATCACATGATCACACTCAGGCAAGCAAACCGAGCAAACACCCAAAAGGCCCGCCAAGCCCATATTGGGACTAGCGTAAAAAATTCTCGGGTACGGACTACAAAATCTTCGATTCTCTCGAGCTCTTCTTCCCTCCTCATCTATCAGTAGGTAAAGTTAATTCTTTACTATGGAAGCTCCACTTCGGTGGCTTGCTGAGGGTTATTCTTGTCGCAAGACAGAAATGGGTCTTCCTCCGTTCCCGGCTTCCTTGAGAAAAGGTGAACGCTCTTTCCTACCAGCCGACCTCGCCGACTCTCTCGGACGTTGACTGTGGGGTGGTCGCTACATTTGCATATACTATACATACCGGGGGATGGGATTGCGCTGGCATTGGTACGAGACGACGTGCAGGGAAATGCTTTTGGCAATTGTTGAGGAATGTCTGAGGTGTGCGAAAGCTACTAGAGGGTAATTCGAGTCTTGCCCTAGCAGGTGCAGCACGCTGCTGTGTTCTACAGCTGTGCGACGTTGCAGATGCCGTTCACTGTGATCTCCATGTATGTGACATGTTACGGAGCGCAATACAAAGTCTGCTGTGCCCATTGATACTCGGGATATATTGCTTTGACTCCGAATTTTCAAGTCACACCGGCGAGGCCTGAACACTTGAGAGTAGGATTGAAGCTCAATTCAGCCCTCAGTTGATGATTGATGAAATGTAACATGTGCTACTGAATTATAGTTTGCACTTTGAATTCGGGATTGTGATTGGATTTGTCATCTAGCTACGCACAATGCTTCCTCCAAATACCACCCGAAACAAACCGTGCCAGCAGCTCAATGAAGAGCGCAAACCAGCATCCACCATCTAGCGGCTCAGTGAAGAGGCGCGGGACAGTATCCGCCATCTAGTACAGGCGCTTGGGAGGAGACATAGAAGCCTTGATGGTCAAGCTGCCCACGTTTTGCCATCCCTTCTTCAAGAGAGACACGAGGTAGTTAATAGCCAACATGATGTTGGAGATCAACTGATCCTCAGTCATGCCAACATTGCCGACAGCGACACCCATACACAAGACCTTCTTCAACTGGAACTTGATGGTAGACTTAACTTCGTTGATCTTGGCGCTCAAGTCCTCGTTGTGGGAGACTGGGGTAGGGAATTTACCAGCTGGGGCATACATTAGCTTTTGCATTGCAGATCGGGTAATCTATACATACCCTTGGAGAGACCGGGACCCAAGAGACGAGGAATTTGCTTGATGAGAGTATCGGAAGCGACGAAGGCATCGTACTTGCGGGCAAGCTTCTTGATCAACTTCTTGTTCTTGTTGAGCTTCTTCAAGTCATCGGAAGACATGGCATCAACACCACCGTGCTTGGCACGATCGATATCATGCTGGTCACCGAGAATGCTACCATCCAGTCAGCCAAACCCTTCCATCCATGTGTAGTGTAGACATACCAGATGCTCATACCCGGGCGGGGAACAACGGGCAGACGAACAGTTCCGGAGAAACGCTTGTCACGCTGAGGATCATAGTTCTTGAGGCCGATTTGGAGCTCGACGGTTTCGAGGAAGTTTCTTTTCTTTGTCTCGAGAGAGTATTCGAGAAGTTGTTGGACGTTGGTACGCACTCCGGCTGTGGCGCAAAGATTGTCAGCAAAGGTCCATGGTTGACGGTGGCAGGCAGAGAGGTGGCAGACATACCGACTGTGATTTTCGACATGATGGACAGTCTTCCAGTAGAATTATCTAAATTCTAATGGTGAGGATTTGCGTTGATGTCGTTGACTTTTTTTCTCGATGGATGTGAAATCTGTTGTGGGCGGGGTGGCGGCGAGATTCGATTTTCGGCAAGCTGACCAATGAAAATGTAACATCACGTGAAACGAAATGATTACCTAACCTGCCCTGAGTTCCAGACTACTATTCACGAGAATCTTCACTCCGAATAAGTCACTTCTTTCTGTCCACAGTAGGTAAAACCACCAAACGGTAGAAATCAAATCGTTTCCTTCAAAGGTTCGGCAGCAGAACGCCGTTCCAAGATCCCAATTCGCTTCCTCTAAGAATCACTCCATCAGCGCTTCTGCCTTGGCTATGGTTCCATCACTACCAGCTTCTCATGCACTGTTGACTCCCGGGATACAGGACATCATGGCTTGATAGAAAAACACAGCAGTTACTTGGTCCTCCCGGGTCTTTGCGCCCAAACAGAATTGACAGGACGGGCTCTGAAAGACGGGATGGCATCTCATACACTGGTTCAAGACTTTGAATTTGCCTTCAAAATGCAGTCGCATTTAGATGTTTCCAAGTGCTTCAAGGTGTTCCTGGGCGATGCTATCACGGTCATACAACAAGTAATTCAAAATCCTCGCATACTCCCCTCCACTTCTTGACCGCGAGAGAATGGCTCTCAAATTCACACCTTTCAACAGTCTCAAGACTCCAGATAGCAGACTTTGAAAAATGAAAGAAGTTGAATAATGAATAAATAATATTTCACGGTAACAGCGCTTTTCAGTGCTCCATCCCAAGAAGGTAAAATCATTTTTTCCTCAAACCCAATAACATCCGCCTTCAAAAGCCAATACTCAGAGTACCAATAGTTATAGTAGTATCCAGAGAATCACTCTTCGGGGTAGCAGTAATCATGGGACACCCATACATCGCCGTTTTCGTCACCGTCTTCGTCCCACAATCCGTAGCACAACCGGCACACTTCCCCGGTGCCGTGACCGTAACCGTTGGCGTAGTAGGACCCTGCGCATCCTTACAAGTAATAGCAAGAGTCTCCGTTGCAGTTTTTGCAGGATCCTTGCATGTTGAGGTGACGAACTTGCAAACTGTTTCCATGGGGCAGTTCACTGGGAATGAGGAGTTAGGTGCTGATGCTTGGGAGTGGGGTATGGGGAGGGGAAGGATGGATGGGACGCACTGATGCCGGTATATGGTACTGTTTTGGTGCGCGTGAAGCATGAGTGCTCTAGACTTAAGGTTACTTCGGGTGCTCTCCTCTCTGGAAGTGCAAGTGCAACTTGGCTGTTTCGGTTAGTATCATATCCACGAGAGACTTGTGGTTTTCGAACCTCAGCAAGGCCAGTGCCAGGACGCCAAATATCTTTCGTTTGATTGCCATTGTTCAAGTCCAATTGATGTTACGTCCTCTGTTTGTACGTGTTATTGAGAATGGGTTGTGGATTGACGAAATGTGGGAATCGATCGCAATTTTATATCCCCTCCCGGCGGTCATAAATTCCTCTCGGATCAAGTAAATCCGCTCAATAGATTCCTCCGAACTTACTTCCAAACCAAGATGGTACGATGTCTATACCTCCCCTCTTTTCAATCCTACCTTCTCCATCCTTGTCATTACTCGTCTAGAAGAGTCGGATGTGGGGTACCGCAAACTGTAAAGCAGACCTCCCCCCTTTTCAGAAATCTATTTCCGAACACTCATTTTCAATTCGTCAAATCGCTGTTCAAGCCCTGCCCGTGTCTGATTTTCGGAAGCGACGAAGATCAGTGCTCCCTAAATGGACAGATCGTAATATGGGTGAGATGGGTATTTTGGGATGTATAGTGTAGCCGGAATCAGAAGAATTTTGTTTCTGTGACAAGGGAGGGATTTAGGCGTGATGGCGTTTCTCCCCGGTTGCCGAGAAGCTTTTGTGCAGGTTCCGAAAGTACATCGGGGCCGAAGAATGAGCCCCTCCAATCGGTGTCTATCGTCGATATTTGATGTGAGACGTGAAGGAGCTTAAATTTTCCGTGCTCGAGGCCCAGTGGTTTTCTTCAAGGTGTTGTGGTTGAGCGTTTGTGCATCGAAGTAATGTCTAGCCCGTACTCGTAATACTAATACACCGTGACTGTGAAGATCTGTCTTTCACTATCAACAATGTCCGAATATTTACGTTCATGAGCACCTCAATCCCATTTCTGTGTTGACTGGCGATAATTTTTTCTCTGGGAAGCTAAATCTGTTATTGCACTTGTCATTATACCATTTCCACCCCATTTCCATCACCTGGAAAGGAGGAGGGGGAAAGGAAGTACAAAACTCCTCAAATTTTCATATATATTGAGCAATATAAAGCTTCATGTCTATGTCGAATACTCGAAGTTTCGAGGCATGCATATTTCATTGTCTCGCCACTTCTTGAACAATTGTATTTTGCTTCGCAAGATGGTCACAACAACCAGCTTTTATTCACCTCCAAGTATTCTCACCGCCTTTGAAGGAGTTCATGTGCTCTCTCAGTTCACAGATCCAACAGACCCACTCTAAAGGTGAGCGTACCGATATACATATCAGTACCTTGTACCCTCGCTGTTTCGTCTTCCTAAATAAACACTTTCCGATCTAACAACACACTGGACAACAACTATTGTCCTCGTTCATCTTGCTGTACCACATTCCAGTTGCTTCCTCTACTGTGCGATTCAATCGCACTCATTCTCTTGCATTCAACTTGCTTTCGCGGATCTCCTCCCCAGGAGCTGGAGCATCAGCCCCTCCCCATAACCATACCCAAGACCTTCCTTTGATCGTAACCAAGATGCCTCCTCCGTCACTCAACGTCTCCTCCAACCGCAAGAAAGAGAAGAAGGTCTCCGTCTCCGTCACCAACTGGATGCTAGGCGGCTCTCTCCTCTCCGGAATCTCGAACACTAGTACGCGCCGCATCACTTCTTTAGCTTCCTTGGATTCGGTATGTTATCACCTCTTCAGCCGTACTCGGGGGATTCGGATGCTAACGCTGACAACAGGACAATGGCAGTGTTCTGAGCATCACCGCCAAGGCGAAGAAAGAAGAGAAAAAAGAGGGCACGAAAGATAACAAAGGCGAGCCTAAGAAGGAGGAGAAAAAGGAGAGCAAGAAAGACGACAAAGCTGATCCCAAAAAAGAGAAAGCCAAAGAAGGTAAAGAAAAGGATGGTTGCAAGAAGTGTGAGAAATGCGGCAAGAACGTGCCTGCTTCCTCCGTTTCCAAGGATGAGGCCAAGAAGTCAGACGACAAGAAAACCGACCCCGCTGAGGAGAAGAAAAACAGTAGCGGTGATAGTGCAGGAACAGCATGGACCTCCGAACAAGACGCCAAGATCAAGGAAATGAAAGCTGAAAACAAGAGCTGGAAGGGCATTGCTCTTGAAGTTGGCGCCAGCAAGAAGGATGTGCAGAATCGGTATAAAGAGTTGACGAAGTCGGTTGGTGAGAGTGAGAGTGAGAGTGAGAAGAAGCCTGAGGAAAAGGAGAATGATGGAGAGGAGAAGAGTACGTGGGATAGCAGTGGTGGGGTGGATGCAAATGGTTGGACTACGATTGTTGATGATGATGATCCGCTGCTAGGGCCTGAGAATGCGAATATGCCTGATTTTGGCGCGTTGTTTGAGGATTTTGATGAGGGGAAGGCTGATGGTGAGGGTGAGAAGAAGGATGAGGAGAAGGGCGCGGGCGCTTGGGGCACTGGCAATGGGGGTGGTAATGATTGGAGCAAGAATGACAATGGTGGTAATGAATGGGGAAACCAGAACAGTGCTGATAAATCCACAGATGGAGACAAGAAGCAAAAAGGCAGAAACAAAGGCAAGCAACAAAACAACAGTGGTGGTAATTCCTGGAATAGCAACCGTAGCGGAACCACCAACAACGGCAGTTCCACTTCCAGTCCCTGGCCCACCACAAACTCCTCCTGGTACAACGATTCTCACCAGTCCAACAATTCATTCTCCTTCGGCGCGCCCTTCGTGGATGCCCCTAACCCCTCACTGTCCCAAGACCTCGGTAGTGGCAGTAGAAGTGGAGGTGTAAGCAAGCTTAAGCCCGATGGAGCATGGAGCGAAGACGACTGCGAAGTTCTCGAGTGGTTGATGAATAGGTACAACCAGGACAAGTGGCTGCATATCCAGTCTGGCTTCTACAACTGGACAAAGCGGATGGTTAGCTGGGAGATTATTGAGCAGAAGTTTAAGGATGATGGGGCGCTTTGAGTTTGCGGTGTGGTTGTAGCGGGGTGCGTTTGAGCAGGGAAGGAGAGGTTTGGAAATGGAAGGGGAAGCCGTCCAAAGAGGGATTTTGCACATCGAAAGCAAGGCTCGGACTGGCTTTCGGGTTTCATTTGTTAGAGTGTCTTATTGATGGGACGAGCTGATGGCTTGAGCCAGAAAGGGGGTTCTTTTATTGATCTTTCATCTGCGATTTTCATTCATCCGTGGTTTCTATCTACAGTATCTGCGGATTTCATCGACGAGAATATCTAGCGCGGGAGGAAACGTGATACTGGGTTCTCACGAAGGATTTTTTTCTTTCTTCTTCGGCGCGCGCACACATGGTCTCTTTCAGATCACAACTGTAGATTATATCAATGCTCCTTCACATCACGACTGTAAAGTATGTCAATGAAGCACACATTCCACTTTATTACAATTCGCATTTGCATTAACTATCACAGCTGACTAGCCCTCAATGGCAGCCATGGGTATAAACACCACCGAAGTATGCATGCCCACGCTCTCTATTGTACAGTAATGTAAGATCTCATCAACGCCTTCAATGCTTATGCAAATCTCCTCCCAACAACAATTACAAATATGCGTATTCATGAAAGTTTGCCACTCATCGAATAGAAGATGTATGCGCTAGACGGTCCTTATATCGGATTGTCCATTCCTGGACTCGGTACGGCGAATAGGTCTCCCCCTCTTGGTGGTGTTCGTCTAGTGCCGGACGATCCAGCACCAGGTGTGCTTCCTGATCCTCCTGATCCCAGACCTCTCTTCATCATCTTGCCCAGAATTCCAACCAGTTGAGCAGCATCCTCGAACATTTCGTCATCCATCCCCTCAGCTGCGTTGTAAACCTCTGCTATGGTAGCCTTCGCCATTCGTCTTGATTGTTCCCGCTCATGCAAGCAGTCATATAGGAATGCTGCGAACTCTACTTTGACTGACAAACGTAGAGGATGACTGCCCCAGAGGTGTTTCTCTGCTAGAATAGTGGCTTCTTGGAAGCATGTCAAGGCGATTGGTCTGTAGTCCATGGCTGGGACAAGAAAGTTGGGCGCAAACTCCACCGGGGGTTGGCGGACACCTGGTTGGCCCCCAACCGGTCCCCCTTCTAGCGGATGGGTTGGCTGTACTGAACTTGGGCGGTAAAGTTGGCTAGGTGATCCTCGGCTGGGTGATCCTCGGTCTACCCCCTTTCCCTTGTCGAGCTTTACGGCGCGAGCGCGAGGTGATGTAAGGCCTGGAGGTGTTGATATTTGAGTGCCAGATTTGAGGCTGACGGGTGGCTGGTTGTGAAAGAGGACGTAAAGGTGGTAAAAACTGGCTCGCAGCTTATATGCTAGAACCTTTAACTCTCCATAACTGGCAACCATTGGCAGAACGTATTGCTCCAATAGGACAAGTCCTTCACGCGCGTACCATATGATCCGACAATACAGGTCGACTGATTTGGTGTCCCGGGTGGTGTCCAGTCGACGTAGCTTTCTAGCCCGGATAACCTTCTCAGAGAGCATGGTGAGATTGCCAAACACTTGAAATAAAGCTTTAGCGAGAAGTGGGTGGTCTCCCTGAATGTTCGCAGCGAATTGGCCTAGGAACTTCATATCGACCTCGGATGATGCCATTGGGTCAGAAACAGAGTCGTAGTCAATGCTTGGGACAATGTTGCCAAGGAATGTGTCGACCCGGTAGAGGACGGCGAAAGGATAATATTGCTTGATATGTGAGATTTTGAGCTGGCCGCTGGGGGTAATTGATCGTGGGAGGCAACGCTTCTCTGGAACCAGCCTGTCCGCACGAGAGCTGATTTGTGTTTCAAGCCAATCGCAAAACTGCTGGTGCACCCTGTTGTCCCAGCAGATTCTGTACCGCTTTGTTCGCTCCCAGTCCTTTGAGAGGAAGGGGCTGAAGTGCGCAGATGCAATGTTAGCCATGGTGTAAGATGTGGTTGGGAGTTGTGGTGTGTCTAGGGTGAGATTTGGTCAAGACTGGAAAAGGTTTACTCACTGAAAGAAAAATTAGATTAGTTGGCTCCGCTTTAAATTGACGGCAGCCTTGCTTAGTCGTTGCTGAGTTGACAATAAGTTGGCGATGTCGTTGTCGGACGTTGAAGGTATAACTTGGTTGTTGAATGTATACTTCGATTGATGTTGAAAGCCGGAGCCGCAACTCCACCCTACAACCACTTAACAACAACACCTCACCAAAATCAACTGAACAGATTCCAGTTCGTCCAAGTATAGATGCAAGAAGATGCAAATGCTGAATGGGACGAAGGGAGTTGACAGTCGAATTAGGAATTGAAGCAATCCAGAAAAGAATGCAAGCCTCGGGAGGCTGGGGCAACGGCTATGACCCGGCTGTTAGAGAGCTCCAATGCCAACGTATACTGCCAACAGTCAGATTCAGGTACGTCAGGCCCCCAATACGAAGACTGGGCAGAAATGAGAGACCGTCGTCATCCAATTGAGCTTTACTGACCACTATTATTACAGGCGGGTGTCAAGGGGTGCGAATGGCAGTGACCGGAGCCAATGGCAGGCGGTTAACGGCCACAGCCCACTCAAAGCTCAGCAAGACTGTCGCCGCGAACCCTTTAATCCTTCAACCGAGTTTCTGGAAAGTCCACAAAGCATTTCGACTTGTCCAGCGGGCGCAATTGCGCCTGAGACAGGCAAGGCGGTGAGAAGGTTGAATTGGTCGCAGTTGCGGTCGCCAGGGACTCGAGTGCAGCAGCGGGCCGAACCTCAGAACCGCAATTGAGAAGGCAAACGCGCAGCAAGAGCGGAGAAGAGGGTGCGCACAGAATTCAAGTGTACAAGTGAAGAGGATGCGGGCTTGCGATCCCACAGAAACGAGCGTAGGACGTCGAGTCGACGCGTTGATCTGGAGATGCAATTGAAAGCAGGAACGTGACGAGCAACACCACTACAACAGTTTGCAGACAGACAGACTTCGGACGGATAGGACGCAGCAGAAAGTCTAAATATCACTGGGAGAGCAACCACTTGATTTGATTTTTCACCCCCCGCGGCGTGCAGGACCTGCAACCTGGATGCAGCTGCTCGATCAAAAGCTGCAGCTACGTGGATCGTACATATTTCTGGCGGGTGGATTGACGTGGCAGCACAGCGGACGAGACGAGACGAGCTTGGGGGTGGTGGCCTCTCGAACAATTACGGAGACTGAGACTGGCTAATTCGCTTGAGCCGTGGCTTGTCTGGGCTGGGCTGGCTTGCCCGCGTGCTCCACTCATTTCTGAGGGTCCTGGTGGTCCCCGAGGCACGATTCTCTTTCTCTCTCTCTCTCTGTCTCTCTCCTCGAAACAAAACAAAACCACTCCTCTCCCCCTCCGAGCGTCCGTTTCAGTACATCCGCTCGTAGCCTCGCTGCCCCGTGCGGATGCTTCTGATACGATGGATATCATTTTAGGGATCTGAAAATCGCCGAGGGCCCATGCTGGGCCATGCAGCTGTTCATGCGGGCGGTAGCTGCAGTAGGGCTATGGAGCTCCTTAGCACTTTCACTGGACGCACCAGCCACGCCCATTTACAATCCTCAAGATCCGGTCACCCAATGGCCTGCGCAATATCGGCGGTTGGAGAAATAGCAGCGCCGTCTCCATGCCCGGGCGAAGTATATATCGACGTCTGTCCCTCGCACTGGCCCAACCTCCTTCATTTCAACCGTTGGGCAGTCGTGCCAGCACATCGATGACCTCAGCTCCATCGCACTTGGCCCTCAAATATGCGGCCACCCCCCTCATTCGCTGTCCAATTCCATCAAGGCAAGTGGAAGGACAGCATCTCGCTTCGGCGGCAAACAGCGTCATAGAGTGGCGGTGAGAGATGGGAAATACATGACCTTTACGCGACACGTGCAGGGGGGTTGAGAGGAGGAAGCTCCACGCGGGATGGGCCCTTCAGGAAACAGATGTTGGATGGCGCTTCTAGAAGGATTATGGAACACTTGGAGGCAGCGTATCACTCGAAGGAACTTTAATATCGACCTTTGGACCTCGGACAAGACAACTTTTACTCTGGAACCAGGAATCAGGGGCATGTCCAGGGTTGTTCCATGGTGGTTTAGGTGAGACACTTTCATCTTACTTTGCCGTGCTTTGTCACTTTTAGTGGAAAACTACGATAGTCCGTTTGGTCCCATGAAAACCACGCTGGGAAACTCAAAATGAAGCTTGGCCAGGCAAGTTGCCGCGGTTCCAGGACTGGCAATTGGTGGTTCCATGCAGCCCTACAGCCTCGGACAGACCCGAGTTTAGTCTGCTCGAAGTCGACAGAGCCGCAGGCTGGAGTTAGTGATTGCCTACTTTTCTATGTTCATGACAGTGTACCTTTCCTTCCCACCGAATTCGTCACTGAAACGTGGAACAAACCATTTTCTGGTCCGTTTGTTACACTGAAGCCTCGTTTGGGCCTGATTATTGAAAATACGGCCAGTCACCTGCAAGCAAACAGGTTATACAGGTAAGGCACAAAGAACTTTGCAGTTGAATGGATTCATTCAAGATTCGAGGCGGGTCTATCACATCTGACAGCGAGTCCTTGAAACATCGACCACGAAGCAGAGATGCCTTTCTATAGGAAACGACGCAGCAGGAGAGTTTCCGGGCAACGGAAGGCGTCGATCAGGGAGGGTGAGGCGGATGGAGATATTCTTATAAGAATGGGCCTGTTACGCCGACTTGGATTTTATCAACTGCCAACTGCCAGCTCAACATCTGTCTTACAAATTCCTGTTTTTACTCTTGTGTCGAGTTTACAGATACCACACTCCACCGTTGATCCCGTGGCTCAGGGCCAACGAAGCACGCCCTACATACCCTTCCAAACACCACTCCAAGTGAGACGACCAACCACGAACCACCAAACACAGCGCCCCTTCGTTCCAGTAGAGCTGCGGCGAACACGCATCACTTACCATAGCAGACAACACCTCACTCAATGTGTTACTGGTACAAGCACGACTACTCCTGCAAGCACGTGACCTACGCCTTAGGCCGCTACTGCTCAGCAGCCAACCTCATTCAGACACCTTGCAAGAAGAAGAATATCTGGCAGACGATCAGGATGGGCGAGGAGTGTGAGGATTGTGCCATGCCCGAAGGCAGAGGCGGGAGTGCGGCAGGGGGTTATGATGAGGTGCCAGAGCAGAAGCATAAGGTTGCGGTGAAGGCAAAGAAGGGGAGGAAGAGGTGATTTGGGACTTTTAAGAGTTAGAAGTATCGGGGCATAATGGGCGTTCGGCTAGGGTGTAATGGGTAGGTATAGCTGGTTGAGGTTATAGTGTGATTGAATATGCTTTTGGGTACGTTTTCAGACTTCTCACATCTTTCTTGAGTTCTCTGAGCTCTACAGTAATTGAACTTGAGAAGATGAGATCTTTCATTCATTTGGAGCATTCGATGGAAGTGAAGTTGATGTCTCTGTCACGTGACAAATCTACAAGAGAAGGTTTTCCTGCACCTGCTACCAAGGATGGAGGCCGCCAAGTGGCTCCGCTTATTATGTGCTTCGACGCATCGATTGATTCCAACCCTGTGATTACCTTTTTCGGAACCCTTACTTAGTTGCCGAGTGCCTTCCCAGTGCCAGCACATAATGACTCCTCGCGTTCCACAGCCACTACTTTCCCCACGGGGTGAGCTCTGGAGTCTCTATTGCTTTAAACTCTAGAGACCTTGCAATTTGAGGCCCTTAGAATGTCAAGTGGCGCTGTCGGACTGGGAATCATGAAGTGCCCAAGTTTGAGGCAATGGCCTCATAGCCTAAGGCTGTCTATACTCTGAAACCTTTCTGGAAAGGCCAGAAGATAACGCCTTCACATGGGATCCCAAGAACTCTGCGAGGTTTGATAATCAGCTTTCTAGTGAAATCTTTGTCTTCGCTTGTCATATAATACATCTTGAAGCGAAGAACACCCATGAAATCTTTACTTGGACACGATGCATTCCGAAAGCCCACTAAAAGTAAGTCTCTATCCCTAAACTAAAAGCTAATATCCAATCATCTCACACCACTCAATTTGTAATCCCCAGAGCCTCCCGCCTCGACGTAGAAGCAGGATCCAAGTACGGTTTCTCTCCAATAGAACTCGCTCTTATCCCTGTCCTCACAGCACCCGGCACCAAATGCGTATCCGGCTATCAATCGTCAGCCTCATTCCTTTCCTCAAATAATCCAAAAAAAATACATACCGTAGCAGCATGCCAAACACAAGAATTGTTCCAAATCGCAGCCGCTCCCTTCGTCCAATGCATCCTCGCAATACAATCATGATTCACCGTAATCAACCTCATAATATAATCCCTTATCATCTTCTCTTCATAATCATACAGACCATTGATCCTCGTCACGTGAAGCCCGACTCCAGCGAAGATGGATTTCCAGCCCGTTTGACGGTTTGTGCGCACCACGGGGTGGGAGGGCGCGAATTTGTCGCCGACGTTCAGAGGGGAGCCGCGGGGAGACATAATTTCGTAGTTGCCGGCTGTAGCCGCGGATTTGAAGACGGGTTGTGCGCAGGTTGCTGTTAGACCGTCAAGGAATTCTCGCATGGGTGGCGAGATGCGGTCGTAGCTAGGAGGTAAGTCAACTCTTGAAATGGATTAGAATTTGAAAACTTACATCTCGTAGCCAGAACACCAGAGGGTGTCTCCTCCGGCAGGTGGCGTCTCTTCCATCAGAAGGCAACTGAAATCCGAGGGGCACTCTTCAAAAGTTGCTGAGCAAGTATGTCAGCTGAATGTTTTAAAGATAACTGGAGGAATACAAACCATCGCTATGCCACTCCCTCGGAAGATCCTTCGGCTGACTCGTCGTTCTCCCAGGCATAGTCTTATAAAGCTTCTTCGCAGCCTCAGAATTAATCACATATCTACACTCATCAGCCTCCCTCTCATCCCATCTATCTCACGTCAGGACCTCACATATTCTCATCCACCTCCCCGTTCCCCATCCTCACATTCCCAGGATCACGAAACAACGGATGAACATGCAACCCATTCTCGCTCGGCCTCCCACTCAACCTCCCCACCTCATCCGTAAACCGTTTCAACTCCTCCACACTCAAATCCCGCTGATCCTCTCTGAAAAACACAACGCCGCGCTCGCTGATGATTACGGCGAGGTCACGAAGTTGGGTTGAGGAGTTGGAAGCGGAGAGGATGTCGCTGATTTTTGCGTGGGTGTATTCACGTCCGATTATGGGTGTTACGTCGATGTAGGAGAGGTGGTCCAGGGAGCCGCTGTATTTCATGGGCGAGTAGATGAGCTTGGGGACCTCGGGGTCGGGAGCGATCATTTTGGATACTGGTCACTGGTTCCACTGTTTTCTTGAGGTGTGAGTGATGTTTCGTTTGTTAATGTTCTGAATGTATATAAGATGGAAAGAGACTTGATAAAGGGTAGTCGGCTGGTGGTTTGTTAAGCTGGGAATTTATATAAAGACGGAAAGATACTTCCACTGAGGAGACTCGGCTGATGAGTTTGGACATCTGCCGAATGTGTTATCGTACGGCGAGGGTGCTAGTCAGGTGAAAGATCTCTTGTTCCGTCCTTTCCAGTGGATGCATGTAGATCTTATTGTTACATCCTCCCCGAGATGCTTTCTGTAGTGGCAGTTTCCGGTTCGGGTACTCGATCATCCTCCACGGCGAACATGGCTAAATACAAAATAAACGGAAAGCTTGTCCGATCGGGGTTTTACAATTCGTACAAAACTTGGACGTTGATTCTATATTTTTTTATCGTTCAATCGATACTGAAACTCTGTATCGAGACTTACAGGTCCCTTGAGAACATAGACCTCTATTAGTTCAACTGAAGCAAAGTCTACGCTGACTTGCTTAAATTTCTTTTGCTCTTGCTCCCCCTGCCGAAGGCTGAAGTTCAAATGAAGGTATGGGCTCCCTTGGGACTCTGTTGGCAGGTTTGGCCTCCCTAAATTGCACATGGTCGTTGCCGGCTTCCGGGGATACGCAGGAGGCTTGAAGCTTCTCCATTTCGTGGCGTGCGGGGGCGGGGAAGAGCGGTCCCTACTTTACAGCTTATCCAATACCTCATATCACTGCTCAATTTTGTTCAACTCTGACATGCTAAGGTTAAGAATGCAAGAGTGCTGATAAAAACAAATAATTAGTGAGGTGCCGGGGAGGCCGGGGAGGATGGTTGGGATCTGGGGCCAAGGGCCAGGGTCCATGGGGCCCGCAGTACGAAGGTACAGTATGCGGGGTGCGGGGTAGGGACAGGAGTAAAGCGAAGACATTTATTTCTAAACGACCACCATAAGTACAGAGCATTGCGTCGCTGCTTATCTTTCGTTATTCATTGATATTTTCGAGAAGAGACACGAACTACATCTGTCACGATGAGAGCGGTACAGTACCAATTTCAGCGAATCCTCTGAAGCTTGATGTTAACAGTCATAGGAAATGTCTCTTCACCTGTTTCTTTCTGACGATGGGCAGTTTCCAGTATGGTGAGTGTTGAATAAGGTATCGAGGAGTTTTCGCGGATTGATTTGCAGATCTTGACTAGGCACTTGTTGGGGGGGGTTCTCTCGTTAGTATTGCTCTTTTCCTGTTGAATACTTACACTAAAGACTTTCCAGGATGACCGGCTTTCTCAAAGTATATGGCTACTACTCGCCCACCATCAAAAAGTGGAACATTGATGTGAGCTTTTCATTGCACAAATTTGATAATATACTCACACTCTTGTTCAGCCAACTTGCAGGATGTTCGACAGATGAGGGGGCTCGTTGTGGGAGACTGATGAACTTCATTTTGGCGTAGAACAAAATCTTCTTATTGAAAAAAGTACAAATTCACAGTTAGATACCCTTCTGTTGTTCTGAAATATGAATTTTAGCAGGGGTTTACCCTTTTTCAACCGGGTTGTTTGCTCGGACTACAGGCTCCGTTTTCTAGCGAGCAAGAGCATATAAATTAGCGATGCAACCAGCCCCGCTCCCTTTTTCGCTAAGCGAGATCAAAAAGGGGCAATCCTTACCTTCCAAAGGTCGCCAATTTCATTGATATCTTACAATTTATTATGTATCAACCGAAACGACGTAATTTTAGCCAAAATGATTGAGCTGTAAGTCGGAGAGATCACTAAGGCAAGTCCTGTTCCGGCAGGAATCATATAGGTAGACATCCGCAGCCGCGACAGCGTCAGACTAGCCTACGATCGTATATTCAGGTACGATAAGGAGCCAAAAATGTAAGCAAGAAGCAAATATCTCGTACTTGCGGGCCAATCTCGATTCCGAAATGTTCCAAAGTCTGCGAACTGATGGCATGGGCCATGCTATGAAGATCCGGAATCTTAGGTGGTTCCGAGAATCCGGCAAATCACAACCCCAGACATGAGGCAAATGTCAGCATAATATTCTTTTAAAACGCTTGGCCGTTCGCGATAATTTTAAACGCAAGTAGTTCAGTCACTTCTGCTCTTCATTACTTACTTCTTATTACTCTTCTTGAAAATGTCGTCTGTCATAGAGAAGTATATCGAGGTTAGCAACAGCAGTCTCGACAACTATCAACATGATGGAGAAATTTTCACACCCAAGGCTGAAGAGAAGCTTACGTCGGCAATCGAAACAGTTGTGGAAGATGAATCGGAGTATATCACGGGTATTAGGTTGTATTTGATCATTTTGGGTCTCTGCATGGCTGTTCTCTTGGTTGGATTGGTAAATTGCTGTTGCCTGGAAGACTAAGAAGACAAGCTGACTTTGTGCAGGACAATGCTATCCTGGCCACGGTATTTATATCGTCTCAATTTCGTACAATCACTAAACTCTCAGGCGGTACCAACCATTACCACTGTTTTCAACTCTCTTCCCGACGTGGGGTGGTACGGTTCTGCATTCCTGATAGCAGTGTGAGTCTTAATCGCCGGTTCAGGAACATGACTAGTCTAACATAATATTACAAGCTGCGCACTTCAGCCACTTTCCGGAAAGGTCTATCAATACTTCTCGTTGAAGTGGACATATATTGTCTTTCTCACCGTCTTCGAATTGGGTAGCTTAATATGTGCAACTGCGAGATCTTCAGTGATGCTTATTATGGGTCGTGCTGTTGCGGGTATTGGAGCTGCAGGCCTTTTTTCTGGCGCTCTGGTTATTGTATCTCACTCGATTCCACTCCGTCAACGACCAAGTAAGTTCTGCTACACTCAACAATTCATGCTCATGGTACTAACACATGAAAAGTCTACACAGGCCTTGTTGCCTCGATGTTCGGCATCTCAAACGTATTTGGACCTGTACTTGGTGGTTTATTTACTCAGCATCTAACCTGGAGATGGTGTAAGCTTCGGATGGTATCTTTCAAATCTCGACTCTAACATTGTCAGGCTTTTACATTAATCTCCCTCTCGGCGCAGTGACAGCCGTCACCCTTACCATCTTCTTCCATCCCAACGAAGGAAAACGCACCAAGCTTCCCTTCGTGCAGAAAATCAAACACCTCGATCTTCCCGGTCTAGGCCTCTTTGTCCCAGGAGTTGTGATGCTGCTCCTTGCTCTGCAATGGGGTGGAAAGCGCAATCCCTGGAAATCACCAACGATTATCGGTCTCATCATCGGTTTCGTAATTATGATATGCCTATTTGCTGTCTGGGAATGGCATCAACAGGACGAAGCTAGCATTCCTCCCAGGATCATGGGACAAAGAAGTGTATACTCTGCTGCAGCGATTGTATTCTTCGGGCTGGGAAGCGTGCAGATTATTGGCTATTACATCCCGATGTGGTTTCAAGTGATTAAGGGTGTAAGTCCTGTGGGAAGCGGGATTCGATTTCTACCTTTGGTCTTAGGTAATTTCGTGGGCTCGATTTTGTTTGGTGGCCTTGGTATGTTTGTGTTTTCGAAAATTCAATGTCATTGCTGACCGATGGTACAGTCACAAAGTTCGGACATTTTAACCCATACCTATTTCTTGGCACTGCCTGTGTAGCTATAACAGGTGGCATATTTACAACCTGGAAGGTTGATACAGGGTATTCTATGATCGATGGGATCCAAGTGCTTGGGGGTTTGGGTGCTGCATGTATGATCCAGATGGTTTGTCTATTTTCTGCATCCTTCTACATCTTTTGAGAATGCAAGCTAAATACAACCTTCATTAGCCTGTAATCAGTTTGATGTCTCTCCTCCCGCAGTCTGATCTCCCAACCGCGACTTCCATCTCGGTCTTCTTCCAGTTCCTCGGCGGTGCGGTCTTCCTTGCTATTAGTGAAAACATATTCGTCTCTGGCCTAATCAAAAACCTCCCCATATATGCCCCACAAGTCAATGCCGCAATGGTTGTGGTTGCAGGTGCCGAAGGATTGAGAAAGGTAGTGGTTGCAGGCCCGGATCTGCAAGGCGCGTTGTTGGCCTATAACGTGGCGATCACGCAGACGTTTTATTTGACTGTCGCTGGGGCGACTGCAGGATTCTTTTGTTCCTTTGGAATGGAATGGAGGAGTGTCAAGGGAGAGCAGAATAGAGGAGGAGAAGCAGCGGCAGTCAAAGGAGCGATGGAATGAAGTTGGGATTAGAAGAGAATTTCTGCTCTGTATTATAAATTAGTGAGCGCCCGAAATTATGATGAAGAAGCGCGTGATGGAGTTTCAAGTCTCGAAGCCGCCTTTAAATGTGTTAAAGTACGGCTTCAGATAAATACGTAGATGTAAGAATCACTTGGTGTCTTCATAACATGACCAGGGGTGGGGGTGAAAGGTAGCATCCGGCACCGGAAGTTAACACTTCACTTAATAAATATGTTAAAGGTATAGAACACAGCAAGTCAAATGTATATACATATGAAAGTAGAAGGAGAAAACGGGGTTCGATACCTTTTGAAGCAGCTTGGGAAATTGTATTGATGTTTCGCCTACGATTTTGTGTTTATTTCTCATTGTATATACATATATCCACAGGCTTGCGAACGCAGAATTAGTTGACAGTCTCAAGATATGAACGTCTAAAATTACCATTAATAATCAACGATGACAATGAAAAACCTCCCACTCAATAGGTAATCGAATAAACCTTCCCAGTTCGCTCGTTCTTACCGCTCTCAAATGGCACCACAACCTTTTCAAAAACAAACCCTCCCACATCCGCCCTAGAAATCGTGTAACCAATCGCCTTCTCCGCAACCTTCCCGTCTTCAATATCCCACCTTATTTTATCTACCCCCAATGCCGGGCCAACCGTCAGAAGACTCGCCCTCACCACTGCATAACTTCCAATGGGGGCTGGATCCTCCGTGACTGCCTTGATTACTAAATTCTCCATGACTATCTTATCTTGATGCGCTGTATGCAGAAACCGATACAGCGGTACCATGAGAAGCGGTATATCTCTTCCATATTTACTGATTCCAGTCGTAGATACCACAACCAATCCAGGTTTCACGAGTGGTGGACGTGAATTTAAGGCGTTGAGGATGGTCGAAATGGCATCCTGGCAGAGGGTAGGATCTTCCTGTTCTGGAAAGGAATACCATCTCTTCTGGACTGGATAGCAACCGATGCCTGAGATTATGAGATCGACGGATTTGTTGCCTCCAGTAGGATTTGTGGGGTTGAGGCTTTCAGGGAAAAGAGTTTGAGTCACAGAGGCGGAGTCTTTGACATTGCCGACGATGATCGTTAAATGCATAGAGATAAGATCCGATGATACTGATTGCGAGGTCTCGAGGAGCTCGGTGAGTTTGCTTGCGTTTCGGACGACTATTTGGATTGATCTGTTAGCTGGCACGTGTTTCGAGAGGGGCGGGAAGACACGAACGAGCTGTGCATGTATATCCTGCTTTTAGACAACTTGCTAGACACGGCGCCGTGCTTCCCCCTGTTGCACCAAAGAAAGCCACGCTCTTGGGAGAAGACATGATGCTGATAACGCTATTCGGTGTATCCTTTGATGGTTTCCAGCCGTGGGGCTGGAGGGGGGGGGAAAGCTCGAATTATTTATAAAATGAAGAATGTTGTGATAAACTTTCAAATTACCGATTTCTCTGTAGATTCGCTTGGAGTGAAATATATTTCTTGATGGGGTTTCTAGCATATATATACAATATGTCTTTATGAAGACGGCTCGGAGCCAGGGGCGCGAAAAGGGCGCGAGAATTTTCCGAGAGCTCCGCCCCTCGTCGCACTCTCTGCGATGGAGGAAAAGAGGCCCGGCGGGAGCAAGATATTTGTCTCAGATAGCATACCAATGCGAACCGAGCCGAAATACTTGCAACAGATGATAGTGAGGCAGTGGAAGTGAGTTTTGGTAGAAGCCTTGTGGTGATAAAGATGCATTTCGTCACGTGATATGTTTCTTTCAACCGATACTACCCGACACTTGCCTCATCTTCGATCTCGACAAAGTCAAGGTCAAAACGACAACTGATGCTCCGTATGATAGAAAAGATACGACTAACATAACTACGATTGCAATATGTTTCATTAGAGCTTCTATCTAACAGAAAAACATCGAGGATCCCTGAGCCTAGACGGTCATTTGCATCGATTAAATGACGTTCTTGATGGGAGACGAGGTGTTGGAATTGAATTGATATGCAAGATCTAGAAAGCAAAGTTATGGAGATTGAACCCTTAGAAATTAAGCTGTCGAAGTTCGAGCTGAGATGGTCATGAATGAGTTCTCACTGCTGCCTATCCTTTGATATATATGATCCATGTTCGCCGCTTCGCGTTCATTTGTGATGCGAAAGTCGACAGTGAGATACTGGAGAGGGAGATCCCTGTAGGTTGCGAAACCAATCAGCTTTAGTTTCGAATAGTATCTATCTCCCAAGATTGATCGTCTCCCGGAATTTGCCTAGGTACATAAGGAGTGAAAGGATTCACAAGAAGTCAAAAGTTACCACACGGTTGTGCTACAACTAAAATAAAAATTTCTATGGCAAAGGCAAACGTTCTATACCTTTGAATGCCTCAAGCATCTCACCGTCTTCTAGCCGGTATGACTTCTTGCGACCCCCTTACGTCCTTTACTGTATTCCCGAGTCCGCTAAGCGAGCAAAATTTGTTAAGCGAGAACCCCTTTCCCGTGGTTAGTCCCGCAAACTTGAAGAGAAATTTGCCTATGAAGCTATCCGAGAGGGTCGCGGTATAAAAAATTTCAAGAAATAACTTCGACCTTTCCGGTGTTGAAGACGGGAGATTATAAAAAGGGCCCCCCCCTTATAATCAGGGCTAGAGCCTAAATAATAAATCCCTATAACTTAATTTAATGCCCCCTCCTTTTAATAATAAAAAAAAGTATATAGAAAGCCCCGATATTTGTGGTTTCCTCCCGCAACACGTGATTTTCAAATGACTTAAAATTGAAAATTAGCACCTTTAGGGGATAACTGTCGGCCTCGCGTAACTGGCCTCCTTCGTCGCTAGCTCCTCAGTCGGGGAAAGCGAAATGGCCACGCAAGCGAAATGGCCGCCCAAATAATTTGTATAGGAATACTATACAAATTATTTGACAGCTGATTTCCACTGCGCAACTACAATTCTCGTCGATTATAACGAAAAAAGTAATAATAAGACTATTAATAAAAGTGATTTTATACGTGATTCTCTGATTTTTATATGTGAAATACGTCCACAGAAGAGCTCCTGACATTAGAAGCTAACTCAATATCCCCCTCCTGATCCAAAGACACAAAATCATCCCCCAACCAGTCGTTATTCCCCCGTGGAACTGACAGTAACGAAGGAACTGGTGGTGACGAAGGAATTGGTAATAACGAAGGGAATCTTAATGGCTGAACTATATCCAATAGCGCAGAGGTGTATTCCATTTCGCTGGTGGCGTGGGTGTTGTTGGACGGAACGACGTTCTGATTTTTCGTGGAGGCATTATAAGAACGTGGAAGGACGTAAAGTGAGGTTTGCAAGCGTTGCAGTAGCGACGAGAATTGTAGTTGCGCAGGGGAAATCCCCTGTCAAATAATTTGTATGGTGTTCCCATACAAATTATTTGGGCGGCCATTTCGCTTGCGCGGCCATTTCGCTTTCCCCGACTGAGGAGCTAGCGACGAAGGAGGCCAGTTACGCGAGGCCGACAGTTAGTTGGGATTCTCCTTCTTGGTCAAATAAGTGGTGATGGGCTAGTATGATAGAGTATAATTAAGCGATTAGAGGCAGTACTGTATCACGTGATTTAACGCCGTGTGGCTCTGTCGTGCTCGCGTGGGGTAACTTCGTTACTGTTCCTTCTCTTTGGTTGCGGTTCTTATAATTTACTCTGGGTGTTAAGTGCTCCATGTACTTAGTTTTATATATGGTAATTTCACTTTAATGGCGTTCTCTTTGGTTGGTGGTGCGTGGCAGGGCGGGGATGGATCCCAAGAAAGTGGGGTATACGAGATCACGTGCTATAGGAAGAGAACCATAAAAATCGGCACTTTAAACATCCCATTTTTTATTATTAAAATGAGAGGGCATTAAATTAAACTATGAGGATTAATTGTTTAAGCCCCAGCCGTGATTATAGGGGGGGGTTCTTTTTATAATTCGCCGTTGAAGACACAGGAGCGAAATGCACAATTCAGCTTTACGGAAGGAATACTTCGTGTCAAGAACGCATAACCAAATAATTTACAGTCTTGCAGTTTATTTGGCTGCCCGAGAGTTTTACTGAAAACTGCGGATGGCTAAGGTTCGTGGTTGCTGCTTGACAAATTTGCGATCGGTTGCACATTTTTTGTGCGACAGATTCTCCAGTATGCCAACCTGGGCTCTCATGGCTCTCTCTGTTTCGTCGAATTCCTGACTAGCATGCTCATCATCGAGAAGCAATTCAGTTTGAAAAGAATTCAGAAGTGTCGCTGAATCATTTGGATGAGGCTGACTATAACGCCCATGCACCACCCAATAACCATCCCCATCTTTTTTCTCCGCTAGGCACAAACACATGGGGGTCTTCATCATAGTATTGATGGCACATATACTTCTCAGACAGATACTCTTCAAGGCTTTTTGCCTCCTGCACATCGGCAGCAATTATCCGACACTTCCTGATGGTAAACTCGTGCTTCTTTTGTAAGCACGGCAAAGCTCCATGAGTGAGGCTGAGTCATTTTACGCCCTTAACGCTCTCGGTATTAATTTGCAGCAACAGCTCGGCCATTATATCTCTTTCATAGATTTCAAACCATCAAGAAAGCTAGGTAAATTCCAGATACACTATAAAGCAGCACAATCAGTCAGTGATGAGCAATATGAACCTCATCAGTCCTGCACATGGACTTCTGCCAAAGGTACCTAGTATTTACTTAGGTTTCGCAGACTGATGGATGGGTTTTCATCATGGCTCTAAAAGTGATTCCCACATCGAAATGAAACTGATTAGGAATATGGTAGTTAAGGCTGATACTTTCATAAAGTTGGGAGCAAGAAACCGTACGCTGGGTGACAATAGACGCTCTTTCGGTCCAGATCCAAATGCGTGCATCCAATTCATTTACTCGCTTCCGGCAGTACTGGAGCACCTTGGAATCGGGAAGAACACTATCGCAAAACCGGGTTATTTAGAATATGTATATTTCTATTGACTGGCTCTGTACTCCCACACATTTCCAAGTTCTTGGGCTAGTTCTCTCGAGAACAGGCAGTATTGCTCTCAGACTTTCGAGTAGAAGAATGGGCAAAATGGGGACTGATGACGGGGGTGAAGCTAATATGGGAAAGAACTCTGCAAGGACCAAGGCCGACACATTGACGATTGACTGTTGAATATTGAAATTTTCATTGATTTCGGGAACTAGATATCACTTCCACTATTAATATTGGGGGGTATAGTCTCTTTAGATGTTTTGAAATTTTGGGCTAATTGTTGAGATGCAGATGGTTCGTCAATAGATAATGAAAGTGGCGCTTTCGTTTTTGGATGATGGAAATCTTGCCTGTTGGGCTCCTAATGCAGTCTGTTTACAAGAATCAGCTCGTACATGTTACTCAAGTTCATGGCAATTTCAGGGCCTTTGGCATTTGCATTGTAGGACTTGGTCTTGTTGACTTTCGACGCATCTGTTAGATATAAGGATTGCCAGCTTGTTACATTTTCTCACTTGAATTTGTGGACTTCTCGTCACTTAAAATTGGCCAAGAAATAAAAGAGAATCCTACACTCCTTTCATGAGCGTTTCTGCTGCGGTTTCGACAAGAGCACGCCTTCCACGTGACCACTCTGCTCCCCTCACCGACTTCTTCAGTTAAGCTCTTTCGCGACGACGTCTCATTTCGCCCCAACTCCACAAAACGCGAAGACATCCGCTCGATATCAAAAGCAGCTTATTCCTATTGGATCTACTTTTATACTACGACTAATCAGCATGATTTTAACAACACTACCAAACGAGCTCCTGAGCAAGATCCTCGAAATGGTGGATGCTTCTTGCACACTCACAAACGTTTCCCTGACCTGCAAGCACCTCAATGATATCGCAGAGCCTCTCATGTACAGAGGATATACCCAAAGAAATAAGAGCAGTGTGGGTCGTTTTGCGAAAGCCCTCGTCAGCAGGCCGCACTTGATAGAATACGTCAAATTTTTCGACGGCTCCACGAGTCAACCTAGCGTAAAACTTAGGAGTGGCACAAAAAGTGTTGTCAATTTACAAGCAGCCAACAGAATTGATGACTTGACAAATGAGCAATCGAAATGGATACGACAAAGCCTGCCAGATGCAGTCTACGGCACAGAATTCTGCGACGTCTGGTATCGGAAGTTGACAGAGTGGTTTGATAACTGGGATGCCGTCCTCGGGTTTCTCTTTCATATTTGCTCAAGAAGTTTGACTTCCATTTCGCTGCAGATAGCAGGTCCCATGCCTCCATATTCGCTCGCTGTTCTCGAGCAGGCAATCAAGGAACAGCACATCTCTGTCGACGGTGCCATGCTAGCAAACCTCAGGGAGGTTCACCTAAAACATGACAGCGAGGCCGGGAAACTCCACCGTGGACTCAAAGCGAGTTTTGTGTTTCCTTTCTTCAGGCTGAAATCTGTGGTTGCCATTTCTATGACTAGGATCCACAACGATACTGCCCTGACCTCCGAATTTTCAGATCAGCATGTTTCTGCAATTAAATATCTGGCTCTCATCGACAGCCGGCTTCCACGCACCTCGGTTCAGAATGTTCTTCGATGCTTCAACTCCCTGCAGTTCTTCCAATACCAACATGCTCGGTTGGGAGAGATGGAATCAGTCACACAGTTTTGCCCAACGGCAGTGCTCAATGGACTCGACCGATCCAAGCATTGTCTTGAGCAACTCATTCTCTCAGATAAGGGTCAGCTGAATTACATGCACGATACACGACCGGATGGCGAGTACGAACCTGCGGAGTCCTTTGAAGGTTTCCGAAGATTGAGGTGAGAATCTACCTTCATCTATCCCCAAAGAATCAGAAACTTAAGCGTGAACTTATCATCTCCTGAAGTTTACTTAACTAACCCTCAAGCATCAGATCACTGAGCGTGGACGCCTATGTCTTGTTGGGGCCTGAAGAGGTGGAATTTATTGGTGAACGTGCAGCTGGCCAAGACCGATTTCAACATAGCCCAGAGCAATGTTTAGAAGCCGTTGCCTCTCTGCCCCTTGTCTTGGAAGAACTTCGCATCATGAAATGTAGAACATCGATTTTCAGCTTTTTGGGTGCACTCATGCCAAAAAATGGTCCCGGCCCGTGTCCCAAGCTCAAGTCAATACATCTGGTATTTGGAATAAAGACACAGACATTCGTGGTACCAAATATCTGGACTTATTGGAAGGAGAAAGCGCTTGAGAGAGGTATTGTTCTCACGCGAACAGGGCTAGATCGCCACTAAAGAAAGTTGTGGAAATCCAAGCCGTAATTGTTACCAGAGCCGAGGTGTCTTCCTTTTGTAGATGAGTGTCGCTACATTCGGACTTGTTTCTTTAAACGAGATGGCCAAGGGTATAACCTCAGTTCAGCTGTTACCAATGGCGAAGATGACATGAAAGCTTCCATGGAGGAGGAAGTCTACTGTTAATGATGAGAGGATGCGGTATTCTTGATATGAGAGATACCTTACTCGACTCTTTAGTAACAAGTATCAAATAATTTTGCATTCGTCTCAGATAGAGTGGCAAATAGAGAGAGAACTATCGCCAGCAGCTAGGTGGGCGACATCAGTTTTGCAGTCTTGTATCCGTTTTCTGGCCCGCTTCACCTGCTTCTTCACTTTAGTTCGGAACGTGCAGGAAAATTATTTTGGGGGAGGAGGGGGCGGACAAGAAATCACAGCAATGGCCTTGTCATGAAGAACTAGGAAATACTTTAACAAAAGTTTGATGTCAAAACTAATAACCCTTGCCAAATGCTGTCTAGCACGTGTGTGTATGGACAAGGCTGAAAATACCGGGAAGATACCTCGGTCAAGGGTGAGTTTGCCGACCCTTGTTCAGGGGGTCTGCGGGGATTGCGGGGTGCGCCCCCACTACTGTATGTACGCTGACTCGAGATTTCCGACATCTTCTTCACACCTCACTTCCTTCCTTCTTTCTTTCTTTCTTTCTTTCCTTCCTTCTTATACAATATAAGCTATGCACCCAAATCTGTTTGAACTCCTTCTACTTTAAGTCTCATAAAAAATCTCTCATCAACAAACGTTCATCAGAAACCCAATCAGACAGTCCTCGCCTCATCATGTCGAAAGTCCCAATTCCTTTTTCAGAGCCTCCTTGGCTCATGGGCCACCCATCACCATATTACTCTGATTCCCACAGGAAATGGCAGAAGACTTGCAGAGCCCTAGTCGACAACCTCATGGCTGATGCCGGAGAATGGGAAAGAGAAGGAGACGTCCCTGGTACTCCCTCTCGCCGCTCATTCCAACTCCCATTTGACATATCTCTCAGAGAACCTTTACGCCCAATTTGCAGCCGCCAACATGTTGATTCCTAACCTCTCTTCCCCTCTCCCCGTCACCTGGCTCCACAAATTAGGAATCCACACTCTCCCCGGAGGATTGCCAGTCGAAGAATTTGATTATATCCACACCCTGATCTACGCCGATGAACTCGCCCGCAGTGGATCTCTCGGCCCCGGCGGGGCCATAACGACGGGATTGGCATTTGGTGTCCCACCAATTCTGAAATTTGGTTCAGCAGCACTTCAAGAAAAATTCCTACCCGATTTATTGACGGGGAAAAAGAGGATATGCATCGCTATAACAGAGCCAGGTGCTGGTAGCGACGTAAGCAATATCCAAACGACAGCAAAACTCAGCAAAGACGGGAGATACTTCCTCGTAAATGGAACGAAGAAATGGATAACCAACGGCCTCTGGAGCGACTACGCAAGTATGGCTGTGCGAACCGGGGGCCCTGGACCTGCAGGCCTTTCGATGCTCGTGGTCCCACTGCTTCACACGAAAGGTGTGAATATGAGGAGGATTAAGGTGCAGGGACAGACGTCTGCAGGAACTACTTTCATTGAGTTGGATGATGTGAAAATTCCGGTCGAAAACTTGATTGGGAAAGAGGGCATGGGCATGAAGTACGTGATGCAGAATTTCAACCATGAACGGCTCTCTATCAGTATTGGTGTCAACCGTCTTTCTCGTGTGGCGATAAGTTCGGCGTTCGAGTATTGTCTTAAGCGAGAAGCGTTCGGGAAGCCACTTATGGATCAAGCTGTTGTGAGACATAGGCTTGCGAAGTGTGGTGCGGAGCTGGAGTCTCATTGGGCTTGGGTTGAGCAATTCACGTATAGTATGACGAAAATGAGTGAAGAGGAGGCGAATAAGGAACTTGGGGGTTTGACGGCGTTATTGAAGGCGCAGGCGGGAAGGGTGCTTGAGAGTTGTGCTAGTACGGCTATTTTGCTGTTTGGTGGGAATGGGTACACGAAGAGTGGACAGGGGGAGGTTGCCGAGCGTATGTTTCCCATTTCTGAGCCACGGGGAAATGCTGACATGAAATAGGAATCTACCGCGAGGTTCCAGGCGCCAGAATTCCGGGTGGAAGCGAAGACGTGATGCTAGACCTGGCTATCAGACAACTAGTCAAGAACTTCCAGCGAAAGATTAAAGAGCTGGAGACCAGCATGGAGCGACCTTCTGGGTCTTCGAAACTATAGATTCCTTGCGAGCACTGTAGAACCTAATAGTTCACTTCCCAATATATACAATCTGTATTTTACTTTGATGTTACAAAGTGGAAGTGATGAGTAAGAATAGATCACATCTCATGCCCAGTTTTCTTCAGGGCCCTTTTCCAACTATCTGTCCCCTTACAACCCGCTATCCACCTCTCCACATTCTTCCACTCCCCTACCTTGCGTACAGTACACAGATCTCTTGCAAAGATAAACTGCACGCTAAACAAACACATCGTATCCACAGCCGTCACATGCTCCCCAGCAATGAATTTCTTCCCTTCAAGCTCGGAGTTGAGCCAATCAAGATCTTTGCCGACATTGATAGCAACACCTTCTTCTAGCTTTTTCAAGTCCCCGCTGCTCTTCATGCTCTCGGGTGCGAACCAGCGGGCGTAGGTGATGGCGAGACAGTGCACCATGAACGTTCCTTCCGCAGCATGAATAAAAGTTCTGACCCTGTTTCTCTTCTCTTCATCTGTCCCACCCATCAACTTCCCTTCTCAATCATACTTCTCAATGAGATATCTACTCAGTCATCAGCCTACACCCCCCTTTTCTAGTTCATGAATCCCATTATCGCATTCAGAAGGCAAGGAGATTACGCACTCAGTAATAGCACCACTCTCCCTAATTGTCAATCCTCCATCCTTTAAATACGGCGCCTTGCCAAGTGTATTCCCACTCTGAGATTTGAAATCCGCGGGTGCTTTATTATTCTCTCTGGGAAAGAAGACGCTCTTATATTCCAAATCCAAATCCTCTAGAAGCCATGCGATTCGAATCGATCGCGAGGCTTGGATGAAGTAGAGCGTGATGTCTGTCCTTTGGCCCATTTTGGAGGCTTGGGAGGAGATTGGGGAAATTACAATAGGGTTGGAGGTGAAGGGATTATGAGTTTGAGGAAGAGGAGGAGGGACAGGTATGTAGGGGAAGTTTTGACGTCCACAGACGTCACGCTCTACTAGGAACTCGCGCCGTTCTGGGACGACCCGAGAACCTTAACGGCAATGAAAATCCGGGGTGCAGATTTCTAATTGACTTTTATTTTTCTTGCCTCAGCAATTATCATCATTAATTCCTTACCCATAATTCATGAAATACGCAAACATTACCGCAGGGAAAGGGGCGCGCGTCAAACAAATCTATTCGTTTATTTATTTCTGTCGGCACAATCTTTTGTTACTCTCCAGGCTACCAGGCCCCGCCTACCTACCACCCTCTTGATCGTAGCCCAGAACCCATCGTCGCCAATATCCAAATCATCCAGATTCAAATGCCTGCTGTACCTCCACACCTCTTTGAACCTGAGTCCTGGCTCCTCGGCTTCGACGTAATTATCCAAAAATGTTGCTGAATACGGTGCAATCAGATATGTACCTTCGTTTTCGTCCAAGTATGCTGTGTTATTTGTGGAAGGGTTGTGACATGTTGCGAGAGCGCTGAGCTCGCGCAGCATCAAAGGTCCTTTCATGCCCATTATGTCGTGGGTCTTCAATACCTCATTTTTCCCGTTCAAGAGCCATATCGGTGGACTGTAAGTCTTCCACCATATCGCATTGGTTGCGTCTGGTTGCTTGCTCAGGAAGACCTGGGTTGGGACTATGCCTCCTTGATGGTAAACACCCATCAGCAATCCAAAGAAGATGTTGAATATAATCCAAAGCACTGCCCAGATTCTAAGATGTGTTTGGTTTTTAGGTAGTTGTACAGAAGATAGAATTAGGGGTATCGTAGGAAGAAGAAATCGCGCTTCTTGGTGTTGAAAGATCGAAAGAACGAATACACCAGATATCGCAGAGTAAAGTCGTAAAGAAAGGTGTGGTCGAAGGAAGAGAAGGAAGGCTGCTGGGCCTAGAAGTTGTGGGAGATTGAAAAGAATGTGTTGATACCATGGGTGTAGACCATGCGTTGCAAGATTGCTGCTATTAAGGTTGTATGTGAGATTATTAAGTGGTGTGATGGTTGGATGGGAAAAGAGGTATGACCATGTGACTGAGTGGTTGGTGTAGAATTTTGTGTCTAAATAAACCGCAATAAAGGTCGTGAAAAGGGCTGAGAGAATTGCTGCCAGAAGAGCAAAAGGCCTGATGTTGTTAGCAGCAACTTCTATGGGACGGAGGCTTCATACTTTTTGACAAAATGGGGTATCATTCGAAGGCCGGGGATTATTAAAAACGCTGGAAAGGTAATCCGATTGAATATGCCAAACACAACCACAAATGCCAGAATAGCTGAAGCAAAGGCAGAAGATCGTTGCTGCGAACGTCAGCAGATATTCCAATTACTAGCGTAAGCTTCCTACCTTATTCTCCACGATCCTGTCAATCAAGACAAGACTCCAAGCCACGGCCAAGGTCTCTATCGAGTTCGAGAATGTATGAGTTTGGTATGTCCAAGTAACGTAGGATGAAGCAACCAGCAAAATAGCAACCCTTCGATGTCTAGGGGACGAAACCAACTCATGAAGCGCCCAATCCTCCAGCACAAAGCTCAAGGCAAACATCAATACTCGTAGGGTCCAGAACACAGCTACTGGAGGTATTTCGCCATCATTCCCATTTCCTATCCACAACCATCGCAGGAGCAACATCGGCAGACCGTAGACAGGCCATAATGGGAAGACGCTTCGTACAGGATTATCAGAGGTAAATTCCCAAGTAAGTCGCACCGGGTAGCTAAAGATCTGGCCTAGTAAAATGTTAGCAGATGCGCTGGAATCCAACCGATGGAAATAGCTGTCATCAGCTCGACCCTCAGCCACAAGAGACTTTGAAGCTGCAATCCATCAAACAGATCCATTACTATAACTCGCGTGTTCACATACCAGCTATGACCTCCGGGCCTTGAAAGTTCTCATCGGGATGGAGATAGCTCGGCGACAGAGCAAAGTACAGACGGACAATGACCAGAATCAGATATGCGCGCCTCCACATTATAATTTGACTACTGCACAAAGCAGGGACATCGGTGAGAAGGTATTCGCAGATGCGACACGAAACATGCAGAGATCATTGGCGATTCTGGCTCTGTGGGCTGGTCCGAGACAGTGGGAAAGTGGTTTTGGATGCTCTAGATGTCGCGTTCTTTTTATTGACAGGGGGGTTCGCCCGTGAGCCGGACACGGATGGAGCGGAATTAGGAGAAAGGGGCTAATCGTAAGCTGACCAATTTATGAGCAGAAGATTATCTCTATTGAGAAGTAATGGAAAGGAAATTCAATTCTGAGGTATCTTGGAAGTTGGTTCCTACATGCAAAAGGCTGGGATAGGCTTTCTGATAGGCAATGCTTGATGCACGTCAGGCTACCTGTCCACATGCAGGTTTTGAGGGCGCACATGAGATAAGGCTGCATGCGCGTTGGCCAGTGCAACTGTTTCGCTGTACTCTAGAATGTCACGGTTATTGATATATGGATGTTTTCGCGAGCCCGAGGTGTCAGATATTTTCGGGGATTACTTTTTCCTCAGCCGGAGGCTCTCGAAATGTTGCTCCCAGACTTATTGACCCAGAACGCGCTTCCAACGCGTCGCCTTTAGAGGCAGGAACATCAAAGACCCCGGCTTTGCCTGATGGCGTGGACAAAGGGTTTCTGCCCTATAACTCAGCTCAGGACTACTTGTTCCGCGGACTTAAAACGCCAGATTTAGCCAGTTCATTTTCTATTTTGCTGCCTGTATCTATTCTTGTAAATTCGTGGCTGGGAATTTTGAAAGTGACTGATATCGGCGAACTTAAATGACGGGATATCCGCATCCCACCTCATCACCTGTTCGCTAAATTTTAAGCTCAAGGCTCCAGCACGCTAGTGCCGTCCGGTTTGAAGCCCGACCCCCATCTCGAACTACAAAATCACCACCCACCACTTACCGTCTTCCTCCTCTATACAACCTCTTCGACAACATCAACAAGAGTTCTTCTGTTCCCAATACCCCTTCTTTCACTCTCCATCTACTCTTCATTCAATCCTGTTACTCACATTCAATCACAATGGCCAGCGATTCCAACAAGATTACCCTCGTCAGCAACGATGGTGCTGAGGTTGTTGTTGGTAAGGCACCCTCTCCGCGCTGCATAACGAAAGGACATACTGACTCCGCACAATAGAACGCAATGTTGCTGAGCGCTCCATGTTGATCAAGAACATGATGGAGGATCTCGGAGAGGCCGCCATGACACAATCAGTTCCCATTCCCAACGTAAGCCCTTCAATCTCACTTTTGCCCCGCGATGAAAATTCCTAACACTCTACCGCGCACAGGTCAATGAGTCTGTCCTCAAGAAGGTCATTGAATGGTGCGAGCATCACAAGAACGATCCTCCGGCCGCTGCCGATGATGACTCCGACTCGCGGAAGAAGACCACTGATATTGAGGAGTGGGACCAAAAGTTTATGCAGGTCGATCAGGAGATGTTGTTCGAGATCATCCTCGTAAGTTACCAGCAGATGTTCATCTTCAGATCGATACTAATATATTCCGCAGGCTTCTAACTATCTTGACATCAAGCCCCTCCTGGACGTTGGTTGCAAGACGGTCGCCAACATGATCAAGGGCAAGTCTCCCGAGGAGATCCGTAAGACTTTCAACATCACGAACGACTTTACCCCAGAGGAGGAGGAGCAGATTCGTCGCGAGAACGAGTGGGCCGAGGATCGCTAAACACTCCGCTTCTCAAGATTTTGCGGGGAATTCTTCATGTGGGCAGAAATTCGCATATCTGGACAGTGCTCTGGAATTTTCTTCGCTCGCCAGCAATTCTTCTGCTTGCATACGTCATGGTGTTCTCTCGGGCTAACTGCCCGCTCTCTGGTTTGCGGGAGCCCCCTTCTACTCTGGCATGGGTAGTATTGATTTTTCCCTTTTTGCGGTCCTGCACTAACATTGCCAATTGCAAAGGCCTCATGTGGCATGGCGTTCCGGTATTACGTCGGGTTATTTTCTACACAGGAAGATGGCTTCGAGATGTCTTTTTAGAAGGACGTCACTGGCTTCTCGAGGGTAGATAGACGGGGACAAAATCAAAAATATTCTGAAAATTCCTTCCTATGCTTTGATAGCGCGATCTTGTTTCCAATATTGTGTCATGCTGAAGCCCAGAGATATATTTCAAAGTTTAGATTCCCCCACAAAGTTGTTCATTTAGGTTTCTGACTTTCTAACTCATGGGCTAATTATCTCGCATCCCAAGATCGAATCTCTAAGAGGAAGACCGAAACTATCTGAGCATGGATCTAGGCCTAAGCCGCCATTGGATGCTTGTATTAATTTCACATCAGGACAACACGCTCCCACCGCAACGGTACTAAAGATTAAAATGTTGGAGGAAAATATCCGTTGAGTCCAGAGCAAATCTCTTAACAGGGGTTGGTGGAGGGATTCCCATTCACGCTGAGTCTTTGAGGATTTTCATCTTAGGAGGATCAGGTGCTGATGATAGCCTTGATTGAGGAGATTGCATGGACGCATTGGGGCTGGGTGTGCTTCTCAGTAAGGATGGTGGATCTGTTGTTGTAGTTCGGAACTTCTGAAATTATTGCCAGGATAATATCTCGACGTTGCTGTGTCCTCCAAGTCAGTTTCCGAAGACACCATCCCGCAGAACCTTCTCGTATGTCCACTTAAACAAGAACTTAGGTAAGGTATGGCATAGCCTCACGAGATGGGTTCTCATTAACCCTTTCGATCCGCGGTGGCAGTAACAGCATAATCCAAACACAGGAAGCCCAAAGTCACGATCAAGGCATTGATTCATTGTGCTACACCCAATGCAACCCTCAAATCATAGCAGCAAATGTACGCCCATCCCCAACCATGAAATGCCCATCAAGCATTAAACCACGCCGCCCAGCCTTCCAGTGCATCCCATTTCCCAAATCCATCATGGCAAACTTCCATCCAGCCAGTTCATATCGTATCGTAGAAGGTGGTGTGTGAGGTGAGAACAGGGAGGCCGACGAGATGATGAACGAGGCGGTTCGCACGGGAAGGAAGAGGACAGTTGTTCAGATGCCGATGCGGGTCTTACGCCAATGTCTTCGCTTTGCGTTGTATCTATCAATCAAGTTCGGTCAGAATGTGGTTTCCACAACATTATGGGGCCTTCCTCCAAGCTCCTCGAGATCGTAGAGCCGTGGAGGCGAGGGCTAGGCGGTTGCAGCATACCTGATCGTGTTACCAGTTCTCAATCGGATCCATTGAGGAATAGGTCTGTTTTGCTTTTGGGCTCTGGCGAGCTTTTGCTTCGTGCGGAAGGACTTGTGGCTCTGTTGAATGCATCATCAGCTTCCATACTCCAAATCTTCTTCGGCATCCCCCCTCCATCCACGCGCCCGTAGAATGCCTCTTCCATCAGCCAGTCCATGACATCTGGCTATTCTCCAGGGTACAATTTACGGGGAAGACGTACCGGCATCGTGACGATTGTCGTGGTGTCGAGGATTTTGCGCTTCTTCGTGAGGTCGGGAAAATTGACCGAATATTCTTTGTGGGCTTAACCGAGCCAAAGCTCATCACGTGCCAAAGAGCCCTTGCAACTTGCACTTTCCGGATAGCCGCGCCAAGAAATGGGCTTATCTGTTCTCGGAAAGGACCTTACGCGACCTCCAAAGATTTTAGTAAGGCTGCGAGCGGCAGGCGGTCGGCATCGAAGCAGAAGGACATGTATTTGGATTTCGATTTCTGAAGACGCAACCACGCTGACGACTATTTGACTCCGCGACGATAACGATTTACGAAGTCCAGTTTATTAAAGGGTCGTATTTAGAGAAAGGGACAAAGGAAAGGAACGGAGATCTGTGAGCTGGCGGATTTATAATTTGGAGGCAAAGGACAGCGGTACAAGATGGGCAATACAATGTCGTGGATGACGGGGTTATTGTGGTCGAAGAAAGAGATCAGGATATTGATCTTGGGGCTGGTATGTACTCTTCTTTCCTGAATAGGGAGCTGGCTAATCATGGTTGACCTCCAGGATAATGCCGGCAAGACAACGCTGTTATACAGACTGAAGGTCTGCTTCCTACCAAGACTCGGAGAGGATATATGCTAATAGAATGTACACAGATTGGTGAGGTCGTCACAACAATACCAACAATAGGTTTCAACGTCGAGTCCGTAACATACAAAAACCTAAATTTCAACGTCTGGGTAAGCAAGCTGGCCTCCTGCCCCTGTCCCCCTTTAACTGGTACCTAGGATCTCGGCGGACAAACGTCTATACGACCGTACTGGCGATGTTACTACGCCAACACAGCAGCCGTGATCTTTGTAATCGACTCAACGGATATCGACCGGTTGGGCACAGCGTCGGAAGAGTTAGCAGCTATGTTGAACGAGGATGAGCTGAAGGATGCAGCGCTGCTTGTTTTTGCGAATAAGCAGGATCAGCCAGGTGCGAAGGGTGCAGGGGAAATAAGCGAGGCGTTGAAACTAGGGGAGTTGCGGGACCGGAATTGGAGTATTGTTGCTTGTAGTGCGGTGGATGGGAGCGGTGTTGATGAAGGAATGGATTGGCTTGTGGTGAGTTCTGAACTGCGGACAGAGGACGGGCATGTGCTGACTAGAGGTAGCAAACGGTCCAACAGGATTCATAAAGAAAGGTGGGAGTGCCAGCTTGTAATATCACTGCATTGCCATTTGGGTATACTGGAGTACAGCACATATACGAACGACTGGAGGATTGCTGGGTCTTCTGGATGCTGTTGTATTCGTGGTTTAGCATGCATGACTCGTTGAGCGATGGTAAGAACGGGCGCAGAGGGGACGTTGGTTTACGATACAATACGATGCATTAGCCGGGGCACGAATCCTAGATTATTAATTACACCGATCTCAATGACATCGGTTTTCTCAGAGATTATTTTCAAACTTCTCTGTTCAGGGCTACAAGATCCCTTTTGAACAGCGAGTGCCATGCTGGGGGCAGGGGGCGCAACCGTTGATTGACTTGTCAAGAGATAGCTCAACCTTTGTTCTAACCGCCGAAGGAGCTGTAGCATCATCATTTCTAGAGCACTCGTTTCTTTGAAGTCAAATTTATCGCCCAAGCCCCTCATAATCTCGCAACACCGAAATACAATATACCCAACCTCGTATCCCTCCGTCAATCAAAAACACTAAGTCTCCCGAGCAAGTATGCATGTTTATTAGTCGTCAAGCATACCTAGTACCTTGCTTGAAAAACGATGTGGCCTAGCGCTTGAAAGGGGTTTAATTGCCATCGCTCTTTCCCTCTTAGCCTCCCAACGCAGCTTCCACAACAGCAAAGGAGTAGCGACATTCTCAGCAACTCTAGGAATCCCCTCAAATTCCCCATCCCATTTCCCAAGTGACTTCTTTTCCTCTTCATCATTGTCATGACCTTATCAGAATTCTCCTTCATCCTCTCATTGAAGAGTTCAAACTCCTCTAGACCTCTAGGCACCAGCATGCTCGTATCGTCTCAAGCTTAAAACCTCCACCATCATTCATAGAACTCTTATGAACTGCGGTTGCAGCCCGGGTATAGTCGAAGGCTTGGGCAGGCTTGATGCTTCGCAGGACCCCAGTAAATGATAAAGGAAACAGGTTGTGACGCGCGAGAAAGATGGCTGTAACCGCTGTGAGTGGATGGCATGTTGAAGTGAAGGTTTCAAGATCTTTCAGGGGCCTCTTCCTTTGGTTGTTCACTGGGAGCCCAATATCCTGCTACGCTTCGGTCGTGAACCTTCCATGCACAATAATTTCTCCACCTGCGGGGGGGACAGTAACGATAACGGGATTTTGCTCAGTTGCGCGCCACTTTACCAGCCATAACCACGTCTTGTCCAAACGGTATCCACGTCACCTCCCTCAACCTCGCCTCATTTTCATCTGCTTTCGACCTTGGCGGTGCTACAACGACCCCTCCAGTTCCGAGATACGTCGGAGCAATCGTGACAATAACGCTGGAGACAAGATGCTGATTTCTCTCTCGCAAAAGGTCGTTGATAACTGTTGCTCCACCCTCGATCATAACACTTCGGATTCCGGTGTTCCACAATGCTCTCAAGATCTTCTCCCACTCCACACCGTCCTCTCTGTTTGCATACTTCCCAACTATAATAACATCCCCTCCAATATCTTTAATATTCGTAATGCGTTCTTCATCTCTCTCCTTCACTTTCGCTTTCCCTACAGACTCTTCACAAACAATCCACCACGGCGCCCTCCCCAGCCCCGCTCTCGCAAGCCTAAACAACTTCTCACACTTTTCTTCCTTCCAGCTCCGCCCTGGATCTAAGATTAAAGGCCGCGGCTGCTCTGCTAACTCTACGATCTTCCCTCCATCATAGCTGAAGGAGCAGTTGAGACCAGGGTTATCGACGTTAGCGGTTCCGACGCCGATGAGGATCGCGTCGTGGTTTGCGCGGAGATAGTGCGTCATGGCTTTGGTTTGTAGGCCTGAGAGGGTGGTGCGTTGACCCGGGGCAAGGGAGAGTTGGGAATCAAGAGATTGGGCGTAGGTTAGTGTCACATGAGGAAGACCTTCTGTCATCAGCTTAACTTGATTTGTCTGCGAAAATTAGTATTTTTTTTTTATAGAGATCTTGAAAATGATGGCTTACAGAGTGAGGAAGATTTGTAGGGTTCTTGTTGTCCCAGAGGTTCCGAAGGCAGGCTTTGGAAGCTGCATTGTGCTGGGAGGCCTGTTCGTCTTCCTCAATGGAGGACACCTTTGATTCGTTAGGGCCGATCCGTTGTAATTAGATATGGCAGGCGTACCGCTGGATCATTTCGATAAGCTTCTGTCAAGAATGTGTCACGCTTTGGAGGGAGGTATGGTGCAAGTCTCCTCTGGTCCTCCTTCGAGATGGTGTACACCGTCTGTTTTGGACACGGAGCATCCTCTTGGGGCTGCCGAAATGGCTTAATTGGAGGTTCATTCCAGAGCCAAGCCATTGTTCATAGTGTTGGCGATCAATAAAAGGTTGAGGTAAGCTGTGAAGGTCGCGAAGAATTTGAGGTGCGGTCGACAATTACGGTGGGGCAAGGCTGCTGTTCAGCTTGTCGTTTGGAAGTGGATGGACATATTTCAGACGCAAAAACTACTTCCTTTGTCAAAAATAGAGAAATCAAGGAATGGGTATGAGATTTTCTTTATTTGGAATTTTCAGGCTCTCCGTAGATTTCCTAGCTCAAGTCCCTATAATTCAGTGGCCTGTTAGTACAGTTTCGGTAGATCAATTCGCTAAAGCCCCTGAATTTACAGCAGTGTCCGGCCAACCTCTTACCAGGATTCAAAACTTTTGGATGATCTCCAGCAACTTGGATGTTACAAATATGTGCCAAAAAAAAAGAGTGGGTATGTCATTTTTTGTTGCTAGCTAAACTAGAGTCATCATTCGATTTCCTATCGTTCCTCCAAACCTGCAGCAAAGCCCTGAATCCGCAATCATACAATCATCTAATCATAATAATCTAGAGACGAGATTGAGCAGAACCGGCAGCCTGGCTTGTAGGACCAGGTGCTAATTTCTCCGTCTCCTTGGCAATACGAGCACCAAGCTCTTTATCAACATTGCCGAACATTTCATAAGTGCGCTTGCGGGTATCCTCCTTCGCAGCGCTCAAATGTACAGCTACATTGTGAACAAAGTTATCTTGTTGGCCTTCTTGCCTGCCGAGAACGTCCCAAAGACCCTTGGCTTGGACGAAATCTTCTGGAACGACCTCGGACAAGTAGGAAACAGCTGCTCCGGCCCATTTCTCGTGGTCGTTTGTAGGCTTGACGTGTCTATATGTCATGTTGCGGTATGAGGATGGGTAATTGGGGTTGGCGCCGTAGTTACCATTCACGGCCATCTGACCATCGCGTTGATATGGGTTGAATGCTCGGATAGGAGAATTGACAGGAATTTGCTGGTAGTTGACACCAAGACGATGACGATGGGTGTCTGGGTAAGAAAAGAGACGAGATTGGAGGACAGGGTCGGCAGATGGCTCAACTCCTGGCACCATGTGGCTGGGCGAGAACGCAACCTGTTCAATCTCGGCGAAGTAGTTTTCAACGTTCCTGTTGAGTGTCATTCTGCCGAATGGTCGCAATGGGACCTCCTTGTGTGGCCAGACCTTGGTAAGATCAAATATATTCCAGCGGAACTTTTCAGCTTGCTCAGGAGACAAGACTTGAACATAGCAAGTCCAGCTTGGGTATTCGCCCTTCTGAATGGAATCGAAGAGATCTTGGGTATTGTGATCTGGGTTTTCAGATGCCATTTTCCCAGCTTCCTCGTTGTTGAAGGTCTTGATTCCTTGATCGGTCTTCATGTGTATTTGGACATAATTGAAGGTTCCGTCTGGCTTTATCCACTTGTGGGTGTGACCAGAGTATCCGTTCATGTGTCGGTAGGAGTATGGGGTACCACGGTCGCTGAAGAGAGTCATGACCTGGTGAGTAGCCTCCTGGTGGGTAGACAAATAATCCCAGAACATTGTTGCGTCCTTCAGGTTGGTTTGTGGGTTGCGTTTTTGGGTATGGATGAAGAGAGGGAACTTGGTAGGATCGCGAATGAAGAACACTGGTGTGTTGTTATAGACCCAGTCCCAATTACCTTCTTCTGTATAATATTTGACAGAGAACCCTCGCGGGTCTCGGGCAGTATCTGGGGAACCCTTCTCGCCACCGACAGTCGAGAAACGAGCAATGCAGCGAGTCTTCTTGCCAACACCAAGGAGCATGTCAATGGTTGAAATGTCGCTGATATCGTGAGTGACCTCGAATTCTGGACCAAGTTAGTTTACTGCTTGGTTAGAATACTGCTGATCACTTGCCTCCATAGGCTCCGGCACCCTTTGCATGGACAACACGCTCGGGAATACGCTCGCGATCGAAATGTGCAAGCAGATCAATCAAGTGGAAATCCTGGAGCAAGAGAGGACCATTCTGACCAACTCGTTGGTAAGCCTCAGGACTCTCGACGGGGCAGCCATTGGAGGTTGTGTAGACTGGTTCCTCGTGATACTTGAAGGTAGATGCGGGCTTGTCATCGGCCACCATGATTGCAATTGATCAACAACTATAATGGAAAGATTTGGAAGTAAAATAGACCAGTTAAAATCAGCGGAGAGGATTGATGTTTTAATAAACAGAAAACTTTTGTGCGAGAAATAAGAGCTGATGCAAACGGGTCGGATGTTGCTTAAGTAGGTGTTACCTATGACGTTTTCGGCCATGGCAAGCTCTTCAACTGCCAGTCAGAGTGCTCCTGTTGACAACAGTAAACTGCAAGCGCCTTAGAAAGCAGACAGTCTCGACTGCCAGTCGATGACCAGCGGCGACATGCTTTGGAAGCAGAGATGGTCACCTGAAGGCCAGATGCGTTCGAGCATTTGCCATAGTAATCATAGGGTGATCCCGGCCTCCCGGAGAGCAGGGTGGGTTAGCGAAGTCCGAGTTGACTCGGATTAAACTCGGACTTGAGAACTTGTCTTACTGTAGACTTGGACGAAGCTAGAAAGGCTCTGTATCAGAGTCTGAGTTGAAGTCTAAATCAAAACTGAACTCGGAGACGAGTCTGCTTGTTCGAGGCAAGACTCAGACTCGGACTTGGCTAAGTCAATACTAAACCCCTCTTCAAATGGCTGTATGGAGCAGTCACAAGGCAGGTTTTCCCATCTAATTGTTGTCCATTTGCGCCCAAGAAGAGGTTACCTCCTGTGTTATGTTTCTCCTCTCTTACTCAATCTTCAAGGGTATCCTGGCTAAAGTTCCCACTCTGTCGCAATTTCTCTGCAATTTGTGACGCCACTGCCCTTTCCCCAGCATGGTGGCTTGGAATGGCCGTGTTTCTCGAAATATTTGAAACTTCTGTCAAACTCCTCTTTGCTCATCAAAAGCATCCTTTTTGATTCTAGCCTTACAGAACGTCCACCGTACAACTGAACTTTCTTTCCCACCAAGCTGCATTTGAAAAATTGCAGCCCTCATGGTGGTGTGCTTCACCCCGCAGAAACCGAAAATGCGTTGAGGCGCGTGGGGTCGAAATCTGCCCAGGAGATTTCAAGGACATCCCCCTTTGAGGCATAAAATGCAGTCTTACTATGCTTAAAGCTTACACGTACGGCTCATGTTTTGTGACAAATTATGGTCTGATTATTGGATGTCGGCACCTTCGGTCAGCAATGCCATAATATCACCCCAGTCATTCTGCTTCGAGAGGTCAAAAGTTGGCTTATATGGCGAGCTACACGCTCTTCGCCTTTACCTCTGTGCCTTGGGGATCCCATACATCTCCACTCCAACAAACAAGTTAGGTCAGGTCACGTGATGGTTTTGTACCGTTGAGGAACGGCCTCTTAGTTAAGATGTTAGTAAGTTATGAGGTGATAGAGATAGATATCTATCGGAAGGTTTGGAGCATGTTCGTGTGATGTCTAAGCATCATTTCAAATAAGCACATTGGACAAAGGAGACGAATACAAATATAAAATGAGGAAGAAAATCAACGACACAACGCAATTTCTCATTTTCTTGCTTTTAGTCCCACAATCCCTCCGTTCGCGTATCTAAGAAAGTCAAAAGCTAGCCTGTCCTATTGAGGGAGCACAGCGAGGAATCATCATACCATCCATCCTTATTGCAATTACAGGGCCCTGTAGCAGGAGGAGGCGGCGGAATTGAAGGAGTGAGAGGATCCTCATTAGGCTCGACCTATGTTATACATATATACAGACGACCTTCTACCCTAAAAATACACTTCTGAGAGGGCTCATTGGCTCCTCCCATAATCCTTCCAAGCCGACTTCCTAGCCTCAATATAACTGCGACTCTTAATTGCCTTCCATATCCCGTACAACCCACCAAAAGGCCAAGTCTTCACCAATCTCCCTAGCATCGAGACATCCTCTGCCGCCTTTTCCTTCTCGATGTCCACCTTGACTTTTTCATACACTGTCGGCAACGATTCTGCACCATACTTTGTCCGTAGCTTATCATACCATTCCCGATCAAACTGCTCCCAGAACTCATCTTCATCGTAATATGTGTGAGCGTAGAGCCATTTCATCCCACCCAATTCTCTCAGTTTCCGTTCTAGATCTCGATTCTTCCTGATAAATTCACCATGGTCCTTTGGTCCGAAGCCCCAGAGTCCGATATTCAGCATTGGCTTGAGGGTCTTGCCATCTGCTTCCATTTCATTGAAATGCGGGTGCATAGTCGGATAAGGACTTTGTTGCAAAGGGCATAGCCATAGAGGGTAGATGCCGAATTCCATATCTGTGTACTCGACGAACTGTTGGGCGGTGGAATAAGGTAGAGCAAGATCCTGCACAACGTATTTCTTGCTTTCTCCACTAGCGTGAAGAGCGGTGTACATCATGCGTGTGTGCAGAAAGTCGTCAAGCCACCAGCGGGTGAATTTATTGAAAGGGAACTTGAAGTAGTCGAAGGCTGAGGCTCCGACCCAGAATCCCCCTCTATCGTACCGGAAGAGGTACTCAGGGAGAGGAATAGCTTCTGTTGTTGGTTCCCGATTCTGTTCGATGGCGTCTTGCACATGGAGGTAGAACCAAGGATCTTTGGCTGCGCTGAAGCATTGTACGGACATGCCATCTTTAAGCTCATTTGTCAGACGGCCAACTATAATGGCACCTTGACTCTTGGAGAACATAATGCCATCCACATAGTCCAGCTCGGGATCAGCAGTCGCCTCATGGAGTTTCGATATAGCCTCTGCCATGCTCTCCACAGGATGATACGTCGTCTCCACGTATTTCTTCGCTTCCTGCAACTGCAACTTCACCAAAGTCGTGACCCCAAGAGTCCCAACTGCCCCCGCAGCACCATGAAACAAATCCGCCTTCTCTTGCGGGGAAATCGTCACCACCTCTCCATTGGCAAGCACTATCTCCACAGACAGTATCGTCCTGTCAAAGAACCCATGTTTGAACGAACTGCTTTCCCCAGATGTGCCAGAATATCCTCCTCCGACTGTGATACCGGGGAATTCCATAACGACTGGCGGCACAAGTCCATGTTTCAACGTTGCTTCTACCAAGCGATCCATAGGGACATTCGGTTCGACCAGGCATGTCTGCTCTTCTGTATTGACCGACAGAACATTGGACAGCTGGCTCGTATCCACCAGATTTTTCTTGAGTGTCGAGGCTCGAGTACTGTTTGTTGAACCATGGAAGATGCGAAATTTCTCTTTCTTTTCGTAGTAGGCTCGAACACTGGCGGAGATGGACTTGACTGTGGCCTTGTGCTGCTTCATTGAATTGGCGCAGCATCTTGAAGTCGAGAAAGGACGAAATATGAGGGCGATTGGGCATCGATTGGAGGGTCTAGCTACCCCAAAAGGTCTCGGGGAGAGGAATGCATGGCGAGGAACTTCCCTTGCTTCTGCCCGGCGATAGCTCCATGATGATGCATTTCGATGGAATGCTGGAGCTGTTCCTTTGATATTAGCATGCCTGCAGACTTCGTGTCTTGCAATTGATTGCCATGGCGGCCTCGTAGCGATTGCTGTCCATTGGGGCTTCATTGATGGATCTGAAGTGTGGCGGATAATTTTTCTGGAGCTTAAGACGCGGTCTCGCTTCGGGCGACGCGATCTTGGTGGGGCATTTCACAGCTCACCTGCCTTGCAACGTGAATTGACTTGATTTCTACTTCTAGGATATAGGAAATTGCTGAGAGGTAGTGAAGAATGGACTACTTATTTCCGTAGCTAGTCTTTCGGATTATAGATATCCTACCTTAGAGCAAATCCATTGCATATCAGTAGAAAATGCGAGTGCTGAGGCGTTGATGCAATTATATTCATCTGAACTCGCAATGATTTGGTTTGACATATCTCTCTCTATCTTCTCCCACCAAAATATACAAATCATGCCTGCACATGACACCACCTCACAGTTCAAACAAAAGAGATGTGTTGAGTGAAGTGAGTTTTCTTTCTATGCGCCGGAATAATAACACACACTCAATGCACTTGACGCCCGAAAATGCCTATACAAGTCTCCCATCCTATTTCCTCCTTTCGGAATTTTACACAGCTGGGCCCGCCTCAGGGGGGCTATCCGTGCTCTCCGTCGGGAATGGCGGCGGTGCACTCTTTTGACTTCCACCGAAATACTTCGTAAACTCCTTGTTGTCATCAAACGGTCGATGGCCGAGTAATCTCACCATATCATTCCTGTCTAGCACCTCCTTTGCCAATAATTCCTCTGCAATGATCCCTATCTCCTTCTTCTTTTCTGTGAGGAGGTCTTTGCATTGGGTGTAAGCTTCATCCACTATCCTCCGGACCTCGGAATCGATTGTCTGCGCAGTGGCTTCGGCAAAAGGCTTGTGGAGTTTGTTTTCGTCATCCTCAAAATGCAGAGGGCCGAGCTTCTTGCTCATGCCCCATTTGGTGACCATTGCAGTTGCCATTCGTGTGACCTTGTTGAAATCATCGGAAGCACCCGAGGTGACAGTCTCGAAATGCAATTCCTCAGATACACGACCACCAAGCGTCATGGCCATACGATCCATTAGTTGGTTCACGTTCATTAAATAAGTGTCGCCAGCAGGGAGGTATTGCGCGTAACCGAGAGCTCCTTGGCCGCGGGGAATGATGGAAACCTTGAGAAGGGGGTCGGCATATTTGAAATACCATCCACAGATGGCATGACCGGCTTCGTGGTACGCCACAGTCTTCTTCTCTTCGGGGGAGAGGACTAGAGACTTCTTCTCGAGACCACCAATGACACGCTCAATGGCTTGTTCGAAATGGATCATCTCGACTGATTTGGCGCTTGTCCGAGCAGCTACAAAACGTTAGTAGACTTCATTAGGCGCACAACTAGTACATACCGATTAAAGCCGCTTCGTTAACACAGTTGGCAATATCTGCACCAGAGAAACCGGGTGTGAGAGCTGAAAGTCGTCCGGTAAGGTATTCTAGATCTTCGTTGGTGACAATTTTCTTCAAGTGCACCATGAAAATCTGTCTTCGGCCTTCCATTGTTGGTCGATCGATGGAGATGTGCCTATCGAAGCGGCCAGGACGCATGAGTGCTTTGTCAAGTACATCAGGTCTGTTGGTACCAGCGAGAACGACAACTTGTTCAGTCGTATTAAAACCATCCATCTCTGTCAAGATCTGGTTCAAAGTAGCCTCTCGCTCATCATTTCCGCCACCCCAACCACCGGATTTCCCACGAGACTTTCCGATGGCATCAATTTCATCAATGAAGATGATACAAGGGGTGTTCTTCCTGGCCATGGCGAAAAGGTCCCGCACTCTCGAAGCACCAACACCAACAAACATCTCCACGAATTCTGAACCACTGACGCTGAAGAACGGAACTTGAGACTCGCCCGCCGTTGCTTTTGCCAAGAGAGTTTTACCAGTACCTGGTGGGCCGGAAAGGATTGCACCTCGAGGAATCTTAGCACCAAGTCGTTGGAATTGTTCCGGGGTCTTCAAGAAAGCAACAAATTCCATAATCTCCGCCTTTGCTTCGTCCATACCCGCAACGTCTGCGAACTTGACCTTGACGTCAGTTTCGTGATTGAATTGCTTTGCTCGACTCTTGCCCATGCCAAAGACTCCATTTGCTCCACTGCCTCCTGACGTAGCGCGCCTTGACAGATAAAAGATGGCACCGACGAACAGGAGAGTAGGTCCGAAACTTAGCAACAAGGCCCAACCATCATTCTCAGAGGCATAGTTGACTGGTAACCTTTCTGAAGATGGAATTCCGAGCTCGTTCTGGGCCTGATCTAAGCGTCGTTCAAACGATTCGACAGAGCCAATGGAGAAATAGTAGTGAAAGTTCGGGTTAACGGCTGGAGAATCAGGATACATAGCCTGGGTAGCTTCGCGATGTAAATCGACTCTGACCTTACCACCATTTGTAACCGTCAATTTCTCGACCAAGCCTTTGCTGAGGAAGGTGCTTTGAAACTCCTGATACGTGATATCTCGCCGGCTTTCGCCTGGCATGACCATTCTGTATAGTAAATAGGAGACGAAAGCCGATAGCAAGAATGTGCTCATATCCAGCTTGACGTCTCCAATGCCGAACGGCTGCTGTTTATTGTCCTTGTTGTCGCTACCACTCCTCTTCTTGTTCCCCCCAGGAGGGGGAGATCCAGCACCACCAGTCGTTCCTTTGGGATCATTCGATTGGAAATCCGTTTTCTTTGAACCCAGACCCAAATCCCTCTCCGCCTGCTTCCTCGCCATGTTCGAAGTCAACCTTGTCAACTTGGCAGCATTCGCCAGTGTCATTGGCTTTCCCCGAATCTCGTCCATAAACTCCCTCAATTCAACCGGAACGCCCTCCCGCTTGATTCCCTCAAATGCCCTCTCAATTGTCTCTACTTGCCCTTTTGGTAAACCTTTCTTTAACGTCTCCAGAAGCTCCCCAATAGCCGCCTCATCCTCAGGGTTCATTTTTGTCATACCCTCTGCCAATGGTGGCTCGCTGGGCTCCTTGGCCCCCTCAGATTCCTTCGTAAGCGGACTTTGTCCATTGTATAGGTTCTCTGTCCCTGGAGCTAGCTGTGTGGGTGGCTCCGTGCCTTTCTTTGCCTCTACCTCCGAGCTGTCCTTTTTTGCGACATTCTTCTTCTTGTTCTGCTTCGGTTCGGTCGCATATTCCCGCACCCGCTGAATAGCTATCCGCGACGATAGTAATGGCGAGTGATTCGATGGGCGGAGAGAAGTTCGTGCTGCGGATTGAAAGCAAGACCTTGAGATTCTAGCAAGACTGCCAGTTTGCCGCAGTATCGAGGTCATGCTTGCTTGGGGGAATCGTGAGAGTTCGTAAGGGAGACAATCCCTGGCTCGTATTTTCAGCGGACTCTATCGGCGTGTCATCGGAAACTGGGTCACTATGAGTGGAGGTGGTGTTGTTGATGTGACTTGGAGGCAAAGAATCGAAGTCATGATTACAAGAGCATCCCTAGCCTATTTTCTCGGAACTCAATTTGGCCCAGGCCCGAGTCACGTGCTCAATCTTCACCCCCCAAAAGTTGTTCCTCTTGTCTTTTGTGTTCAATCATAAGATCTTTGCTGAGGCTTTATCCCATTTCAATAACTTTCATATTTCGTGTTGTCAACATGTAGTTCGTGGAGATTCGCGAAGCCATTTCTGCTCGCGAATGCTGTTCCACTTTCCTCTTGAGCATCATCCTTCAATTCACTTTTGCTTTTGAACCCTCGAATTGGAAGGTGTTAACGTCAAAAATGTTCCTTTTCTTCTATTCTCTCTGTCCCGACCATCTTCAGCTCTTTTTCCATCCTTTCAAAGTCGTCTCAGCCTCCTTTAGCCCCACGGTTTCAGCACTCTCCCTCCACAATCTTTCCTGCTTCACCTCATCATACGTCTCCTTACTACTCACGCTAATTTGCGTACCATTCAGATATAAAGCTTTTGGATTCTTGCCAAGCGTTTTCGTATCCCAAGAACACCAAACCAAAGCCCTACCTACGCTCGCTGTCGTTCTGAACCTCCCATTCTCCCACAGCAGGGACCCGATGAAACAGATTGGAAGTAACAGGTAAAAGATCACCCATCTAATGTAAAAGGGCATAGGTGTCAGCAATGTCGTTCCCGCAACTAAGCCAGGGTCCTCGAGAAGACATGAGATATTTTGCATCTCTGGATCTTGGTCCAACCTTCTCTGAAGTTCATAACTACCTTTTCATCAGCGCTGATCATCTAATGTTTAGATCCAAAAAGAAGTCCAAAAACTTACAAGAAGGCGATGAGACACCATTTGCTCCGGCCATACCGCCTCACGCTTGCTGGGAATGCATCGCCCATCACTACCTTCTCTGTCGCTTTTACCAAATCCTCCAGTCCTCCCACTCCAAACAGGGTCTTCATTTCCTTACTGTAAAACGAGCCTTGCGTCGACAAGTAATCTGGGTTGTGATTCGTGCTCCCCATACCGATAATTCTCGCCCCCTCTTTATCCAAGCTCTGGAGTAAGAGGAGAATGAGCAAGTAATTGGAAAGGTAGTTAACAGCAATGTGGGACTCAATTCCTTCTTCTGTGAACGTTACTCCATCGTTCGACCTGGAATCCAAGAACATTGCTCCTGCAATCAACATCAAGATCTTGATCTTGCCTAGTTCGCCTTTCTCGATGCGGCTGCTGAACTCCCTTGCTGCGAGACGGACTTCGGACATTTTGGAGAGATCTAATGGCAAGATCTCGTAACTGTGTTCTGTAGGGGCGCGGGTTTGAAGAATCTCTCTCAGATTTCCTGGCGCTGAAGGATGGATGATGTAGATCGTATGGTAGAGCTTTGCTTGCGGAGACTTGAGATGAGAGATCAGCCAGCCGCCGCCGATTCCACCTGCTGCGCCTGTGGCAATTATCGTGCCTTTTGGTAAATTCATCTTGGGCGATTGTATGCTGAAGGTTGGCGACCGTTTTTGGGAGGACGCTGGTCTTGAGGTGGGGTGTATGAAAGCAATATCTAGACGCAGTTCAGATGACACCCAAAAGCCCCTGACAGGGATCACAAACTCCCGCAAAACTGTTGGTCCACAGTTGACCAGTCGGGGAGACCATCGTCCTCCTAATTTCCTTCCTCACCATACACAACCCAAATACTGGTATTTGTTGATCCCATACTATTCAAATAAAATTGATTGCGTAAATAACTATTTCCTCCCTTTTCATGCTAGAGGAAGCCTGTCACTCAAAATGCCTCCTTTCACGTGATCCATCTGCGAGGTCGAGAGCAACTGGATCATTTTCAAAACACTTTAAAATGTTCAACTTTCCAGAAATCGCGAGTAATGGGAATTAATGGCCTAAAGATAAGTTTGCTTGGAAGTGGACGTGCAAAAGACCACAAATGAGAAGAAATATGACCATACTGTACTTCACCACATCAAGATCCTGACTATGCGATGCCAATTTGAATGTGCCGGATCGATTCGATTCCTTTCTTCCTTTTTTGTGACAGGCATACATATGCGCAGATGCCAGAATAAACGATGAGAGATATTCTATTCGGCCGGGTGACAAGCAATAATTTCAAGCATAATGCATAAGCTTATGGCTCATGATTAAGCGACCACAACCAAAGTATAAAAAACCCCGATATGATCTTATGGCACTTGCCCCATCGACTCCTCTTACTAAAAGCCTCGAGCCAAGATCAGAGCCCCGAACAGCCAGCAAGTGGCCAAATTAGACCATCTTCTATCATACAATATCAGCGAAGACAAAAACCGCAGGAAGTGATCTCGACTTTTTGAAATCTTTCTTGAAATAAGCGAGATGCCCCTGAGACAGCCGTGATAACCTAGAAGAAACACTTTCTCTTACTTAAAGATAAACTCTCCTAAATCAAAAGAGAACGGCCCCTTTTCAGGACAATACAGCCAAGAAGCATCATCGTGATCGTAATGGCGGGGCTGTTTCCTCGTACTTACGAGCACCTTAAGTTCATTAATCCGTGGACGCAACAGTGCTCAACAAATAGGTGCTTCGTCGCCGTTGGAGCGAAGAAGGAGAGGAATACTGGATACGGAGACATTTAAATGATGTCTAATGACTTCTATTAGAGCTTCGGTCTATATTTTCTCTTACATATTTTGATTTTGATTTTTTTGTCTTCACTTCTATACCCATAACAAAAACCATCGCTAGAGTAAAGTACTCACTAAGGTCAAATCCTCGAATTCCATCTTAATAGCGTAAAGCTATGCTCCTCAAAAGTGAACTTCCCATGACCATCCCAACACGATTCTCTGATAGCCACACTCTCAGCACCCTCTTGATTGTTATCTCTGATATGATTGCCCTTGCCTCCAACAACAAAAACCTGGACTGGGCCAGCTATTTCAGGCAATGTTGTCGACATAGCCTCCTTCTCAGAAATATTCACCACCGCCAAATTCATCCAGCCATCTTCGCTCAAGGCTGCCGAAACATCTAGTAGAGGCAAATCCATCGTGCTCGCCAACCAGGCCGGGAATGTTTTCCCTTCATAAGCACCAGAACATACATGTGTAGCAAGAGACTTCCCACGCATGTACTTGGAAAACAAGAACAGTGGCCAGTAAGTTGTCTGCTTGACAATACCTCTCTCTGTCGTCATCAAGGGTGCGATGACATTCACGCTCTGTGCGATCGTGGCCATTCCAATATGTTTGGCCTGCCGCACGAACACATTCAACCACACTGCGACAGCTAGCGCGTCCGATAAGTCGTATAGTTCTTCTGCCCCTTTGTCGCCCGGTGCGCGGGTCGGGTCCCACACGTTCCATTCGTCGAAGCAGATAGTTGGACGGGACAATTTCTTCGCTGACGTGTCGATCTTCCCGCTCATGTAACCCTCGTAATCAAAATCGCAGCGTGCCAGATCAATCATTGCCGATGTCATCTCTATCGCTCGCTCGGCTGCTTTGGGTGATGTAACGTTCTCACAATGCCTTTGTATTTTAGTGTCCGGCAAACTTTTTGACATAACTTGAGGACTTACTCTTTTCCAAATGTGTACATATGAATGGAATGCATGTCAATCCACTGAATTGATTCTTGGAGAACATATCGATCCCAGTCGCTATGACCGTTTTTGCCACAGAGTATAAGAGTAATGGATGGGTCGAGAAGTTTGAGTGCTGTGGCATAATTAAAAAAAGTTGTCCTGGAAAATGTATCACCCACACATGTCTTTACTTACCTTTCGCCCATTGATGTGCTTTTTTTGCGTAATGCTCTTTCGTGTCTTGTTCAACCTGCCTGAACAGTTTCAGCCTAGTATTCTCCAACCAATGTTGTGACTGGAAGTCCTATACTGACCAAGGCCCCCAAATCTCATTCCCAAGTGCCCAGTATTTTACTCTGTATGGCTTTTCATGGCCATTCGCTCGTCGCATGTTGGCATAGTATGTATCTTGCTCGGAGTTGCAGTATTCCAACCATGCTAGAGCTAACGGTGTCAAACGGATGTTAGCTGCAGTATTTTCGTAGAATTTTACAGCTATCTCACCATCTTCTAAAGTTCCCGTCCCCATGTTCAGCGCCAGATACGGCTCCGCGCCAACTTTCTCACACCAGAGCATAAACTCATCTGTTCCGAACTGATTCGATTCTGTGCCTAACCAAGCCAATTCTGGCCTCTTAGGACGTTTCTCTCGAGGCCCTACCCCATCTTGCCAACGATAGGTCGCTACAAAATTTCCTCCGGGGTACCTAACAACGGGAACTTGAAGCTCTTTCATACAATCAATAACATCTGTTCGAAAGCCGTTCTCGTCGATCAAGTTGTGTTCGTTCGTGGGATCATATATGCCGCCATATATACAACGCCCCATGTGTCTAAAGTTACCCCAATCATTTTTAGCTTTCTGAGATGCTAAGTTACCGTTCTTGCTTTCACACAGGGTGACTTACTCAGTAAATCCCCCATACATCAACGGGTTGATATCCGAAATCGCCTGGTTTGGCGACGTGAAGATGGAAGCCTCATTTTGGGCCACAGTTTTGGTGAAGCTCGTCATTCCGAATTAAGCAGTCTGGTTATAGGTAGCAAGCTGGTGCAGACGAAGAATGTGTATTTGAGAATGCGAGTGATGGGCGTAGAGAGTGTTGTTGATAGTTTCTTTGCAGTAAACATGACAGAGTTGAACTTAAAGCACGAAAGCTTAAACGGGAATCAATCCGCTAATGGCAACTGTAGGCACGGATATCCCAATCAGTTATCGGGGAGTATCGGTGCGTGGAGTATCGTTTACTCGCGGAGTATCGGTGCTGGGGCTCAGTTGTGGCGTCGAGGTACCGGCAGATTATTCGTGGATGCCGACCAAGTTTGGCGGCTGGCACTGCCCTTCAAGGGTGTCCCGAAGTTCTCCCGAAGGCCTCCCGAAGTTCTGCCGGGTTCGCCAAACATTCTCCCGACTGTCTCATGGAGACCCCGCAAACCTTAACCCAGCGGGATGGTTCCTCGAATTCGTGACTGTTGATCTCTCACTCAATTCCTGCCAATGAGCTTCTGTCCCCCGGGAAGGGGCCCCGGAAGGGGGGTCCCTCCCATTTCCCGATGTTTACCCAGATCCGGGGTGCCTTATGGAGAACCAAGTCTGGCCCGCAAAATGCGTCTCCACAAATCGTTAAGTCGGCTTTCATGGGGCCGCGCCTCCTGAATGCTGCCAGTTTTTACTCCTATGCGGAATGTCTACGAAGATATCCTCATCCGTTGGATGGTGAGAATCTATAAAGCCCGCCTGTATTCCAACCCTGGGTCTCCAGATTTCTACTATCCGGCATTCTTCGGTCGTTCTTCAGCCACTACCCTTCCGTCGCAGGAAAAGCATATCTCCTTCCTTCATCCAAAGATTAGCGACTTCCAGTTGGCCACTTGATTCTCGATACCGTGGTCTCCTGCTCCGAACACTCAGAACAAAGTCACCATGGATCCCGAAAAGAATTTGGACATTGTGCACTCGGATCAACCCATTGATTCGAGTGCAGCTGCTGCTGCTCATCTTGCGAACCAAGAAGATCACGAACAAACCAGGATGCAAGCGATCAAGCAAAACCCATGGGCATTTGCATGGTGTATGTTTGCCGTCTGGCTTACTCTTCTTGTAAGCTTTGAGAACCAGGCATCTGGAATAGTGATCGGTATCCCCCAATTTCGGAAGGATTTTGGATCTTTCGTTGACGGCAACTATGTTCTCTCCGCGCCATGGCAGGCTGCCTTCAGTGGTGGGCCTGTTGCATCGTAAGTTATAACCCCAAGATTCAGTTATGCAAGATGAAGGCTCAAAGAACTTAGAACAGCAATTGGAGCCTTGACAGCCGGATTCTTTGCCGACCTGATTGGCCGCAAGAAAACTATCATTGCAGTTCTCGCTCTCTCATTTGGCTCTGTATCTATGGAAGTGGTCTCCACCACCAACCCGCTTTTCTTCGCTGGGAAGCTTGTTAACGGTTTGGCTGTTGGAGTCCTAGCAGCTGTCTGCCCAACATACGTCGGCGAGGTTACACCACTTGCGCTCCGTGGTCTGTTTACCTGCCTCATCGCTCTAGCCTATACCATTGGTCCCTTTACCGCTGCTCTGATTCTTAACTCGACCGGCACAGTTGACTCTCGGTGGGCCTACCGCGCCGTCTTCTGCGCCCAGTACGGATTCTCCGGGATTGCCGCACTCTTCGTGTTCTTCATGCCCGAATCTCCTTGGTGGCTCTGCAGCAAGGGCAGGGATGAGAAGGCAATTCGAAGTCTCACTCGTCTCGGGTACAACAAAGACGGCACTGGCGCGAAACGGCTGGCAGTTATCAAGCTCACTCTCGAACAAGTTCGCAAGGAGACTGAAGGCGCGACTTATCTTGAATGCTTTCGCAAATCGAACTTGAGACGCACGATCATCAGCATTGCCCCGCTCTCTATCCAGGCTTTGAGCGGTGTCATCTTCATTGCCGGCTACTCCACCTATTACGCTCAGTTAGCAGGTTTCAGCACCCAAACCTCGTTCCAGCTGTTTGTAGGCCTGCAAGTCGTATCCGTGACAGGCAATGTTGTCTCCTGGACTTTAATCGATCGCGTCGGGCGCCGCAATCTCACTCTCTGGGGTTTGGCTTTCCTTACTATCATTCTGATGCTCGCTGGTGGTACCGCTACGGCTGGGAGTGTGCCAAGCATCAAGGCTTGTCTGGGTTTCATGATCATCTATGGCTTCTTTTACAACATGACGATTGGCAGCACAGCTTATACAATTCTGACTGAGAACGCGACCTCTCGGCTACGGGTTAAGACCATCGCAATTGGTGTTGCACTTCAAAATACCTGGTATACGATGTTGAGTCTGGTTTTGCCATATCTGTTCAATCCTAACAAGGCAAATCTTGGGGCAAAGGTATGTATTCCCAGTCAACTCAGTACAGAATTTTTATTAACACAAGCCTTCCAACAGATTGCCTTCATTTTCGGTGGCCTTTCAGTACCATGTCTCGTTTATATCTACTTCTATCAACCAGAAACGACGGGTCGCTCATACGAGGAATTGGATGAGTTGTATATCAAGAAAGTCCCTGCACGCGAATTCAAGACGTTTATTACGGAGGCGGAGACACAAGGACAGGAGGAGAGCAAGAGAGCTCATGCTTGAAGATCATCTTAGTATTTGAACATCTTAGGTTGATTAGTATGAAGAGAGGTGGAGGCAGCAAGGGGATGCGCAAATGTACGGGACAAACGTGCCATTTAGTTCTAAAAATTTTTTCTACTTTTTGTGTCATAGTATTGTACCTGGCTCGAGAAATCAAAGGTCTTGGTTTTTGTGTTCTGTTGGACTGCACGCACGAATTGACGCAATATCCGAAATCATCCACTCATAACTCAAAGTCGACAGGGAGAAGTTCTGCACTGTACACTCTCATTTTCTTCTTGAGGGAGTCTTGGCGATGGGGCTCGCTCGACAAGTTGGAGCTTTTCCTTCGAGAGCCTTATTAGTTGCACGTCACGTGAACCACCCCCCTAATTCTGATTGTTTCCCAATTAGGCAAGTTTACGCCTGGAGCATATTAACCGTCCGTACATACTGCAGCAAATTTTGTGCCTTAGAAACTCAGTTACAATTAGATTGATCCTCCGTTTTTGGCTTCACTTTATTAACCCTGTGAACTTGAAGCCATAAACGCAATATTCCGTCGATTCATTCAACCTTGGATGACTCTCGTTTGACTCTTATCTACCTAGGTAATAACATTTTATCGTTATCTACATGTGACATAAAATGGTCGAGCGATGCCCAGCCAGCCCATTACCCCGATCAAAGCGCTGTCGATCATCTTGATACCCCCATTCTTAGGACCCGCTATTTCTCCAGTAAGTAAGTAAGTATCTTAAGTAGGCTCCGTAGGTATCGTATCGACCTACCGTGGCGGTACTTTAGCATCACGTGAACGGTCTACCCCGCATGCGAACATCGAAATTAAACCAGTTAGTACTTCATCTCGCACGTTCTCCCAGAGATCTCAATCAATCGCACCATTCACAATGTCACAACGTCTGCCTGGAACTCAGTCACCACACGGACGATCAGCAACCTCTTACAATAGACGACGGGCAAACAACGCTTGCCTCGTATGCCGATCGCGTAAAACCAAATGTGACAATCAACGGCCTAAATGCGGCTTTTGCGTCTCAAACGGGGGAAATTGCCGCTATGTAGACTCAGACCCATCTCAGCTTGATCGTTCTACCCTTACGATTCTTGACCGAATCAGCCAGTTGGAAACATCACTCATCATCCATATTGATTCCACGTTGAAAGATAAAGCTTTCTCACCTAACAACGACCAATTTCCGGGCAAGCTAAGAGACGTGCATAGCTATGCCTATCAAACCCAGGGTCACTTGGCAACTTCAAGTCCGAATGAAAGCTCACTTACTGGATCCGTGAATTGGAGGTCCCCCGCTGTAAGCGAAATGGTCCAAAACAAGCCGGGAAGTCCTGTCTCCGTCCCCTCGGATGATGCTCCGCCATCAGCTGAAGTACTCCTGCGGGCTTCTGATATGTCAATCGAGTCTATCTTGAAATGGTCTATCTTTTCAGAGGCTGCTCCACATCTGGTCCCAGCCCTTGACATTCCACTCATCGAAGTCGTTGGCAGACCAAATCCAAACAATATAGACCAGCCAAGTTCAACGCTTCCGGACCTCAGCCCTGACACCATCAATCGCCTCGTTCAGAACTTTTTGAATAACAATCACATTAAGAATCCTGTTTTGGATGTCAAAGCACTTTGGGCTGACGCCAGAGAATTTGCCGAGTCAGGTCCACAATGGGATGCAAGAAGTTGTTTACTAGTAAGTCTCTTGTATCTAACAATGATCGATGTCTGACAGTATCTTGGTAGTTGGTTGTCTGTGCAATCAGTACTTTGTCCGCATCACTCACCGATGAACTTTCACCTGGGACTTCCAAGCAACAAGGCAGACTCTTAACAGCAGAGGCGTACTTTCTAGCGTCCCAACGACGTATTGGAATGCTGTGCCACGAGAATTCTTTCATCGGGGCACAATGCTCATTTCTAAGTGCGGTCTATCTGATGTCAACATTCCGAATTCTTGCAGCATGGAAATGCTTTGTCCAAGCTGGGTCCCAATGCCTAGCATGGTTGACTAGTCAAAGCCGTATGACTCGGGAGAACAAGCTGAAAGCAACTATTTCTTTCGATGGAAGTACCCTATGGCAACAGAATGAGAACGAAAAAGCGCATCATATAGAGGAGAGCTTATATTGGAGCTGCCTGAAAAGTGAAATGTGAGCAAAGCCCTCAAATAAATCCAGGTTTAACACACTATTTATGGCTGATTTTCGTAGTGAAGTAAGGTTTCATCTGAGACTACCTGGTTCAGGTCTCGGAGAGGTCGACTATCCTCATCTTTATCCATCGCCCCCGCAGGATGTCCCAGATACTTACGATCCAACTCCTTCTCCGGCGAGTTCTTGGTCATTCTCAAGCCCAGCACAAACACATGTGGATGGCCAGAATATACAGCTGGCCTGGTACTTCTACCTTGCAGAAATTGCGATGAAGCGAATCTTGAACAACCTCCTGGTTTGGCGGTACGATATCAGATCTGGAGGAGAAATCTTAGACAGAGAGAGCAAAGACCTCAGGCTGCAACGGAGTGTAGTCGAGTTTGATAGGCAGATTGAAGATTGGTCAGTACACTTTTACTTGACCGCCACTTAAAGTTGCAAAGACTGAAATATTGGCCAGGTATCACACGTTGCCAGCGCAGATGAAGTTCCCACAACATTCAGATGTGCCGTCGAATGACATACTCCGTCTCATATTGCGTTCACATATGAACGATGTCAGAGAGTTCGTTCGATTTCCAGCACTCGAAGAAATTCTTGCATCAAAACCACATGCTCTCCTGAAGAACTTCAGCCCTATCCAGCTCCGACTTACTCAAGAATGCTTAGAGATAGCTGTAGAAAGCATAGAAGCAAATCGAGAGTCATTCTTTCATCGCCACCAGGGCACGTGGTTGATGGCTCGAACTTGTATCAAGAGTTCCCTGGTATTGCTGGCCATGGCCATGAGATGCCAGGCGGAAGCACGATCTACTGGGGTAATGGCCACAGAGTTGGAAGAAATGATGCTGCCATCGCGATGGAGGAAGGTTATTGAGCAGACAGTTGAGGCACTTCAATATGTATGTGCTTTCTTCCATACTAAGTTCTCGCTTTGGGGAAAGCCGAGAGCAGATATCGGTCCCAATAGCTTTCCAAGGAACTTGCAATAATGCAAGCTCCCGAAACGTCTCTCGTGCTTTTCCTTTTTAAACAATACTAATTTGCAGTAGTGGTCGGACGAGAGCAATGATCTGGCGCGAATGAACGACCTATTGCGGGACTTAATTCACATTTACGAGTCCTAACTGGCTGATATCGAGGATCACAACTCCCTTATACCCAAACTGCTTGTTCCATCAACAGGCCTGGGACAGCAACAGCTAATGCGACATTTACTCCCCCTTGAAAGCTGAAGTCACCCCCCTCCCCCCTAGTGCTTAACATATGCCCACCACCCTTCAGGGCACCCGGCGTCGGATCTCCTTGTGCAAAGCGAAAGAAGATACTGGCGGCGAATCTGGATCATGCAGGAGGCGATGCAGGCCAAAGAGTTGGATATACGATGGGGATGCATGGTCTTTCCTTTGGAACACACAGCCAGAATCTTCGAGCATCTGAGATACTTCGACGCCCAAGTCCGTATTGCGAGTATCCATTACGATCTATCGATATCTAGCAGCCTAGCTGCTGTATTATCAATGGCAGGTGACATAGGAGGGCAATTCGCTCCCGTTGACGTTCCTGCCCCCAATATATCACGGCCTTGAAAGCAACAGAGTATACAACGAGGCTTTTGGCTTATTGGGACCGGTGTAACAGTCGAAGTCCAATATGAGCTTTCGGAAAAGGCTTGTTTGCGGCTGTCATCAAGAGCGCCTGTACACAGAACTGTCTGCCGAACCAAAGAAGGAGAATAGTGCATCGGCAGGACTTTGTGAGTATTTCAACGAGTTCACTTCAACAACCTGGAGATCAGGCAATGAATGATTTACTCGCGACCTGGCAGGGTCCACAAACGTTTGCCATTCGACTAGAAGCTTGGGGAAATGGAACACGACAAGAAGATCGAACAGGCGAATGAGATTAGGACTTCGAAAGTGACTGGCCGATTTCGTTGAGTTTTTAGAGGAGAATTTCTCGAAGCTTTCCATTGGCACCCACTTAGGAAAATACAAGATGGCTTGGACCTAAACCTGTCGATTTCGAGATTCTTTCAAATATCAGGGTAATAGAATGTTGCATCCAAACACTTGTAACACAGCTTAGAAAGGAGCAACCCACGCAGATTTGATTCACAGAACTGCCTTAAAAGCCACATGAGCCATCTCCATCAAAAACGATAATTAAACTCCAAACCACTAGAGATTAAGGAATTAGTACAAGCACAAAAGGCTACACGCTACAAATACTCCCCAAACATGCAGAGTAGAGATACATAATCCATCCATCCCTTCCTTCCTTCCTTCCCTCCTCATCTCATCAATCTCATGCCTCATTCAAAGAAAAGATATACCGAGTGTCACCCAACCCCAAAATCACAAAAACAACAGCTCATCTGCGCCAACTGCCCAGAACCTAAGTTCAAAGATTCGATTCAGTTCAGATAAAATCAACGATTCCTTGTGTACGGTATCAAAGTGCAAAAGTGATCGTAAAACTCCTATTATGCCCAAGCAGAAACACCGATTTATGCCTTCTCTTTCGCCTCCAGCCGTGTACTTTTACCCCACGATTACGATGGTAGCCACTACCGCATCGGTGGCTGGTGCTGCAGATGCTGATTATTGCTATTCTGAAGCGAGGGATCGCCCATAACGCCGTTCTCGAAGGAGGGGTATTGACCACCCGTCATGTCGGCCCAGTCCCACTCCAACGTCATGGGCATCTGCCATAGGTCTTGGGGCACGAAAGGTTGTTGGAAGCTGTTAATGTTGAGGGGCGAGTTAATTTCGTTTCCGTTTGTGTAGCCCTGGATATCAGTGAAAGGGGTCATGCCACCGCCGTTATTGGGCGTCATGTATTCGCTTCCGTTGCTGAAATCCGTGGTCCAGTTTTGTTGTCCAGGAGATCCGTTGGGAATAGGTGTGCTGTAGGAGCTCTGTGGGTTCATTGGGTTTTGTAAACCTGGTGAGAAGACACTGGCCATTGAAGGCGTTTGAGCATTCGCTTGCATAGGAGTGTGGGGTGGTGGGCCAGACGTGGCAGAGGGGCCCTTCGTTTTCCCAGCTTGCTCTTTGTTGTTCTTCCTCTTTCTTCTTGATGAAGAGTCCTTGTCTGCTTTGTCGAGGACAGCCTTGGCGATTCTCTCAAATTCAGAGCAGACACCAAGCATTCTCTTCACTCCTCCGTTTTCTTCCTCTGTAACAAGCATAGACAAGAAGCTGACGACGAGATTCATCAGGCGGACATCGGATCTAGCTCGAGGATCTTGTGGGTTCTGTAGAATATTTCCGAACAACGTTACCAGAGCTGAGACGGGGAAATAGAGAATGAGCCTAAGCTTATCAGCAATAGCACTTTTCAAGATATAATTTTACTGACCAAACACATTGGAAATCCCCTTGTGGTACATATTTAATCAGATGAATGGAAGCTCGTGCAGCTGACACGCACAGGGCGGCCGACGAGAAGACACGGGGGTTCAAGGGCCTCGCATTCAACCCCTGGATAGCATAATTCGACAATCGACTTGTCCAGTAGCCGTGATGTACTGACATCCGATGAATCGTGGTCAAGCAGTTGTAGTAACTGAAATGAAGAACAACAACATGGAGTATAAGCGGTGTATGTGATGCTTTGATCTCATGTTCTGGACGGAAGTCGACTGGGATGCTATCTTTCCACTCCTCCAACAGATGATCGAGCTCTCCAATAGTATTGAGAAGTTCCCCATCGGATTGCTTCGAAGCTTTAGTCGAGTACAATTGCTTGTAAACCTTGCTTTCGATGGTTGCAAATTCGCACATCAACCGGAATAAGTTGATCTTTCCCTTCCCATCAGCAAGAGGAATATTGCCGATGTTGTCATCCGGATCTGCGCTCGGAAGTTCTACATTCATATCATCGTCATCCTGCGCCGGAGGTCGACCTGAGCGTAAGCAAACGTCTTTATCCAGCATGTAGGCAATCCAGAAGACTCGTTTCCGCTGCTCAATCTCCACTGGATTAAGATTGAAGCCAGATCCTTTCTTGTGAAGTCCAATGCTGTGGGCTGATCGCAGAGCAGCAGCAACCAAGAAGAAAGAGGGCTGGGGGTTCGGTGTGCCTTGCAAGAACATTGCCATTCCAAGGAGAGCCTGTACGCTCAACAAATCGGTATTGCGCAAAGTGAGCTCGGTAAATACCCCCATGGCGTTCTTCAAGTAACCCCATGCCTTCTCATCTTCATCCTTGGGAACAAGGTTACTCATCACTCGCAGTCGATGAGCTATAGCGAGAGCGACGTTTAAGCTGGCCCACCACCCGGAACCTTCGTATGGATCTCGAGAATATTGTCGGTCAACCAGATGCATGAATGTTGGCTGGTGGAAGAGTGGGAACATGCAGTTGAAGTTTTCGAAGAAATCTTTGAGCAGGGACACGCACTCAGCCTTTGGAGGAAGTTGCTGGAATATGGGTCGTCGGAAAAGGTCAGAGAATACCTCTGGTTTCCAGTACATCCACTTGTTCTCATCCACCGAAGCCGACGAGATCATTTCCTGGAAAGAAGAGTCGCCAGTCTTTTCATTCACCCATTGGATACCCTTTGGCGAGAAGATGGAGAAGCCGGACGAGGATCCTATTTGTCAGGTCAGCCATGCCTTCAAAATATCTCACGCCAGAACCTCGCACCAATATATCGAGTTTCACCACAATTATTTGTGACCAGTGAACACATCATGTCTGAAAGTGCCTCAACCTCTTCTTCCGACTTTTCTGAGATAGTACTCTTTCTTTTATCTCCATTCTTGCTATTCGGCTCTGGCGATGCTAAGGTGCTTCGAGGGGTTGAGCCATTTCCTTCGTTCGGTGTACTATGAGACGGTGAAGTTGGTTGTGATCCGGGTGCTTCGGACTGTCTCTGCGACTCTCTCTTCTCTGCTAGTCTTTTCTCCAAAGTCCCTAGATCCGTTCGTCCATTATCATCCTCGGTCAGTAGGCCTAGAACGCATCAGTCATGACCTCGAGAACTCCAAAACACAAATAAATATATACCAGATAGTCTGAGTAAGCTTTCCATCCTCCCTAATCTGTTCTCGAGACCTTCGATATATTTCGCACTAGTGTAAGGTCAGCGACGAACTCTTGATAGGAGTTGGTCTGCATACCCTTTCGGTGGATTCCTCTTCTTCTCTACTTGTGTGAACACACATTCTGTCTTATAGTTGATACAATGGGTGCAAGCTGGCATCTTTCCGTCACATTTTATCTTCTTCTTCCTACACATATCGCAAGCCTTGAATATCGTCAGTATGCCTCACAACAGGATCGCAGGAATCCTACCCTCGCTATCCTCCTCCTCTTAGCCTCGATACTCTCATCCATCAGTGATACGTCCCCGAAGAGCGGTTGCGATAAGTCTGCCATGTCCATGTTTGGCATCCCATTCGCCATGTAGCCTCCAAAGATCTGCGGTGGGGGGTTCATCAGCGGCGGTGCCGCCAACTGAGGCATCTGGAAGCCGTTGTGATCCATCATTGGCGATTGCGACTAGGCCAGCATGAGTTGCAAGAGGTTATTGAGACGCTGAGGCCGAGAACTCTGTCCTGATTTGGGGCAGGTCGAAAGTTCCACCGTCTCCGCGCACTGTGGTACTCGCACGTACTCGTCTTATTCGTTTTCGCGTAAGCCTTGCTGACCTGTAATCCGTTTCGGAGTTTAGCTGAACCTCCGCCTGCGCCAAGGATTCCAGATATTTTCGGCAGCCAAGCTGATGTGCTGGGTCCTGTGTTGCGGGGCTGTTGCTGTTGGATGGGGCGGAAGGATGCGCGGGCGCTGGAGTGTGTCTCCGTGTTGGTTGATCGATGGCGGAGGAGTTGAATAGAGTCCAAGTGCCGACGATGGTAGTGGATTTGTGGTCGTCCGTGGGCCCTGACAGTCGAGGAAGTGGTTCCCTTTGTGCGAGTCTCGAACGTTCAGAGTTCACAACGGGCGGGGCGATCATTCTTGGTGCTACATATCATAAATTCAGATTCGGCCGGCAGTATCCTGTGCGCTTACAGAGCAGGGCCGAGATCTCGCAGATCACTTTCTCGCTTTCGTACGGAGACCACGCTCTTCAAAATGTACAGGGTTCTGCGCCTCGGTCGTCAAAACCCCTCCAGCGCTCGAATCAGGAAGTCCCATGCAGAAAGGAGGCACTTCTGTGACATGCCGCCTCCCAAGGGCAGCACCGTGGGAAGTCAGATTAAGGTTGGTGGCACGGTGCAATGCTAGAGAGAATTGATCGAACCAGCCCACGTTTCACACTCAGCTATCTACAACCTCATGGAATGAGAAGCCTTCCGAATTGATATGCCTGAAGTGGGCCGATTCGGAAGATTCGGACCGCGTTCTCTTTATTTTGCCCTCTAAAGGCCTGGCCCATTCCAGACCTTTTTGCAAGAGGTCGTCGTCCCTTAGGAGAGCTCTGCCAATGAAAGAGGCTGTGGCCACCTCAGACGCTCATGAAACAGTCAACGAACTCTACTCGGCCGTTGACCGTACTCAAAACCACCAATCACGCTTACATGCGCCCGCACTGGCCCGAATTGACATCTAAATACTGTATCATATATGGACCAGCAGCTGTTGGTACCTGCGTACAGTGTTTTGTGTCTGGCTGAACAAACCACTGTATTCTCCTCTTCGGACGGAGGTGGTACTTGGCAGCTTAATCCAGGCATTATCGCAAGGTCACATTCACTCGCTGATCAGAATCATGTCTATATCTCCGTCTCATGATCTCATTTTTATCCCTATCAATCTGATCTGTAGACCCGATTACATTATACAAAAAGTGACAACACTTCTAAACACACAGAAAGGTCAGGCCGTTTTCTATCAGGTCAGACGTAGCCTCAAACATGTTCATGTAACCAAACGACCGCTTAATCGTCGTTGTCACAAAGGAGATTAGGTCTTCCCGCGCAGAGTGATATATGACCCAGACCTCAAGAACAAACGCCAGCCAAATGCAAAATACACAGATATCCGGGCAAGGAGCCAAGGCAAATGCTCACTGCACGACGCTCAAAGGACAATATCTACAAGGAATCGAGAGTTTCGTCATCCATATCGGAAGTCCCAGGCACCGAGGCACAGACGTTTTGTTGAGACGAAAAAGGCTATTTCAGACCTCTTCTGTGAATCGGGACCTCTGAGACCCATCTTGTGAGGGACGGGACCTGCCGAGGACATCGGGTCGCCGTAGTGGCGGGGTGGGAGGTGCTGGAAATGCTGAGAAGGGACTTTGTTCTGTCACTGGCGTTCGAGCTGGAGAAGGGCGCATAACAGGTACACCACTATCTCGCTGATTCGACATGCCAGGGGGATAAGATGGGCTTGTAGGGCTTCCAGGACCCCCATAGAACCCCTGCGAATCTCGGTAAAACGATGATCCACTCAAGGTATTTGTATCAATTCCGCCTCCATACCCGTCACCTCCACTCTGCAGAACTGACGGTAGCTTTCTTCCAGACACACGGTAGAAGCCGCGTTCACTTCCAGCGGTCGAGGAGATCGTTCGATCGGTATCCGTCTTTTGGGAAGACCTCTTGTAGCCGGTCATACTTGCGAGCACAGCAGGGACACCGTAAGCCATGGACCGTCGCTCAATCATTCCACCTGGCGCTTGCGGCAAGGGTCCATCCCGGGTTGTTTCTGTGCCTGTTGCTCCATCACCATTGTCCAACAACAGCATCGACTGGTGCCTCTTCTTCCAGCGGATGAATGCCATTAACACGAAAATAATGATGGCTACCCCAGCAACACTGCCTACAACACCGCCCACAATGACTGGTGGAGACGCAATGGATGAATTCGAGGTGCCATTTCCAGAACCTGCGGTACTCGAGGACGTGCCACCACTGGCAACTCCAGTCCCTCCAGCATATCCACCACCGACTACAGCCGAAGTCTTTGAGGAGTCGGTTGGTGTATTGTGGGTCGATGTAGAGCTATCCCAGAAATCATCGGATGCGCTTGTAGAAGTGAGATAGGTGAGTGAAGTCCTCGAGGCGATTGTGGAGTTGGAGAAGCGTGAGCTATTAGTGGTTGAAGAAATTACTATTGACTCAGTCAGTCTCCTCTAGTCTCTCAATTGACCTATTGACCTGTTGACTTACAAGAAGTCGAATTAGCGCTTAGAATGAGCGTGGGAAAATGCGTGGGTATCAAACTAGTCGGGGAAGAAGTTGTGCCTCGATCTGAAAGTAATGACGGTGATGCCTGAGATGCTTGGGATCCTCCTACAGCGCCTCCTAACCCCGTTGACTCTGGGCTGAGAATTACTGAGCCTTCTGTTGTTGTCGTTGCTGCAGGTTCGCCCGTTATCGCAAGTGCAGGCGCAGGAGAAGGTTCCGTGGTGAGCGTTTCTGTTGTATAGATGTTGCCATTAGAGTCCACGTCTACTTGTTGGACCACCGAGACTGTTGCCACAATCTCCGTCACCACCGCCTGTCTCCTGTGCAAATGATTGTGTTGATGGTGTAGGTGCTCTCGGTGAGCGAGGTCGTGCTTGGCCAGAAGGAGTGATGGCCCCGCAATATTGTCGCCCATGGCGAGCGCTGCTGCTGCTGTCTCGACAGCGCTTTTGCAGAAGTGAGTGCGCGACGTGACGCGATTGAAGATTCTTCCGTCAACTCATCGCCGTCCTTGCAGTGAGTGAGGTTGGGAGGGCGACGAGATCGCAGAGTCGTGAGAATCTTCGGGATCATACAGACAGACAGAGTAGAACACGGACACACAAAGATAGCAATTTCGCTAAAGGGCTAGGAAATCATCGAAACACCGGAGATGATTCGTCAATCCCGGGCTGAGTAAAGATTGCTGTGCACCTTATTCGCTAGCCGGCACAGGGCAAGATTGCGGTGCTAGGGGTCCAGGACTCCAGGCCAGGGGGCCTGAGCAGCGATAGGCTGAGGTTAAAGTTAAAAAGGGGGGCGCCAGAGCCTGAATCATTGACGAGAAATAATAATTGGAGCCTGAGCCCGCTTCCCTCATCTCGCCATGGCTATTATTATATGTAGCCATTTGAGCCAGCAGCCAGCAGCTATCTGCGCACGACTTTAATGTTCACAAGATGCTGACAATCGTGCACAAGACTGGCGGAAGGTTGGCTGGCCTGGCCTGGGCTGGTGGTCCCAAAAGACGGCCGAAATTTCCAGTGTCTGGGCAGCACCAGCATGGTGACAGTGGTGAGCCGTATCGGGCCTCTTTCAATACGCCTCCCAAGCCCCGATGCACCACCCAGTCCGCTGCTGTGGCCAGGATTGGAACTATGTGTAAATTTTCATTACTCTGAGTCTCTGATAGCTGATAGCTGATATCAATACGAGGGGGCATAAATTGTTCCTTTGTTTACTTATGAAATGTTGTGCATAGGTAAGGTGGGAGTCGACATGTGATCTGCGGGATGATGCCATTCAGCTAGACCCCTGAGCGACCACTATCGCGATCATGCTTCCTGATTGCGGGGCTGCCAGCCATGGAACAAGATTCCCCAACGTGGTCAACAAAATGAAACAGAACAAAAACACCAAGAGCAAACATGACAACTCCTCTTAGATTGCGACTACTTCGACAAAGGTAGGAAGCCATGGCTACGCAAGCGCAGCTGGACGAGAAGGCTCGTAAAGATCGTTTGGGTGCTTCTTCTGCCTCTTCACTTGAGGGGTTAGCTACGCCTGCTCAAATTGCAGAGAAATCGAGACAAGATCAGCCAGGCCCCTCATCCTATGCTACTCCTGCTCAACTAGCAGAGAAGTCAAGACGAAATGGCCCGCCTCTGCCACCTCGAACACCCTCCGTTCCTGCTCCCCCACCTTATTCGACAGATGATCAGAGAAGGAGCGAGTTGATATCTGAACAATGGCGCTCTCACGACCCAAGGTCCTCGTCTACACACTCCCTGGTACCATCAGAGTCGGGCAGAGATGGACGGCGAACCTTGCTGCTCGTTTACATCCACGGCTTCATGGGAAATGAAACCAGTTTCCAAAGCTTCCCAGCACATGTCCACAATCTCCTTACGATCACACTCGCAGAGACGCATGTCGTGCATACAAAGATTTACCCCAGGTACAAGTCGAGAAAAGCGATAGACTTCGCAAGGGATGGTTTCAGCACATGGTAAGCCCCAACTATTCTTTTGAATATGTCTGGCTCAACGAAATACTAGGCTCGAGCCACACGAGAACAGCAATACCGAAGTCATCCTACTGGGACATAGCATGGGAGGAATACTGTCAGCAGAAGTTGCTCTTCAAAGGCCTCTTTCTCCAGCAACGGGCAAACCGTTCCGCCATCGAATACTAGGAACAATCAGTTTCGATACCCCATTTTTGGGAATGCATCCAGGCGTGGTTGTAAGTGGTATTGGGAGTCTCTTCCGTCCAGCCCCGGACCCTCCGGGCAAAACCAACCAGCCATCGATTAGTGGAGCGGATTCCCCCTCAATGAACAGCCAAGCTTCTGTTTCTTCGCAAAGCTATGCTCCTTCCGTGGCGGATTCGGAGGTTTCATCGCAACTAAGCCTTATCCAAAGCATTACCTCTCCATTAGCCAGCCCAACCAACGATCCATATTTCAATCCGCCCTTCCCAAACGATGTGCGATTACCAGAACGAAAGGGCTGGACTAACTTACTACATTTCATCAACAAGCATTCGGATGGTCTTACCACTGCAACAAAAGAATATTTTATGTCCCATTTGGAATTTGGGGGGTGTTTAGCAGACTATCCTGGGCTGAAGGATCGATACCAGAAGCTTCGCGGCCTAGAAGATGTAGATGATCTCGCCCAAAGAAATCGGCCCGGCTATCAACCTCCTATTCGCCGAATTCGGTTCGTCAACTACTATACGGCGAGCACAGGAAGACCAAAACCAGCCAAGCCCCCAAAAGTTCCTCCTGGTCAGATGATCGACGCAGAAGGACGCCTAAAGCCCATTGAAGTGGAAATGCAAGATATGAGCCTCACCCTTTCCCAAAATACAGGTACCTCCCGCTCAAGGAGTCGCTCTCCGGCGTCCACTCCAAGAATCTCCGTTGAAGAGCACAGCGATGGTGCTATTACTCCTCAGCCACTTGAGGATGGCCCAGATGCATCACCAGTTGAAGTACAAATAAAAGGGCTTGGAGGTGACTCGGGTATTCACAATGATGTTCAGGAACCGCCAGAAATGAGGCATATTGACTCAATCCCGATCGAAGACGACGAGGAACCTGGACCGCTTAGCATGGCAAGTACCACAGAAGCATCAGAAGAGCCAATAGCTGAACTTAAGTCCACTCCATCTGAACCACCACTACCCCGCATTCCACCAATTCCAACTGAACCTGAGCAAATCGACCTCAGCGTCTACACTGATAAGGACTCTCGGAAGATAGCTGAAAAGGAGCAAAAGCGTGTCATGAGAGCATACCAGCAAGCAGTGAAAGACCGAGAAAGTGCCATCAAAGACCGGAAGAAGCTGATTGAAAAGCGCGAGAAGAAGGCCCAACAGGAGCGAGAGAAGCAGCTAAAAGCAGAAGAAAAGCAAAGACTGAAAGAGGAAAAGGAAGCCGAGAAGCGCAAGGCTACAATTAACCCCGAGCCACCAAGAGAGCGGCAGGCGTCAGTTGCATCTTCAGAGCAATCTAGCAAGCCTAAGAGAGACAAGAAGTTCTGCATGCTACCACCTGAGTATGGTGGCAAAAGAGACAAGTGCTGGATCAGAATATATATGGAGGGAGTTGATGAGGTCGGAGCACATTGTGGACTTTTCTTTCCAGGCCCGCAGTATGAGAGCCTAGTGGGCGATGTGGGCGAGAGAATCAGCAAATGGGTTGAAGAGGATGCTGAAAGGAGAGCGATCCTTGGTACGGAATAAGCATAATACGTGATGACTTTACGATGATTTTTAGAATTTGGCATTAGCATACGATACCCGCAAGTATTGCTGTACAAATTGAATAATAAAAATACATGCTTCATAACAGGACAGCTCTTGTTTCCAAGGAGTCAATGCGCCTCCACTCAACTTCATCTTCATCTTATATCCAAAATATGAGGATCTCATGGAATGAAGTATTGCTGTTTCATCTCATCTCAACCTTTCACATCTACTTGGCCGGGCTCGCGGTGGACAAAAAAAGCGGCAGTAATTAGCGATCTCACCCAAACTCAGTGTTTTGCATCGCCACCTATTCAACGCAACAAACTTCAAAAAATAAACCAAAAATATATCCGCATAATTCAGAAGCTCTAGATCAATGCGTCTGATTATTAAAGGATTACATGGCGTTGGGCTGTACTGATACGGTCGTAAAGAGGGGATTCATCGTTGTGTCCTGAATTTTGGTGAGGGTGCCACAGAGGGAGCGGCAGCTAATTACTGCCGCTTTTTTTGTCCACCGCGAGCCGGGGCCGGTTGCCGGGTTGTACAAATCACGTGTAGGAAGTCAAGACACGCAAGCGAAATTATACCCCTCACTTCGATCTCTTATAACTCAATAATATAACACTCAATTACAGTCTAAATTACATGAAATTGAAGCTTATCTAATACTTAGTCGAGCCTCCCTTGTTTTTAAGCATTTGGGCAATGCGGCGAGGTATACTTTCTACTAAAGCTATCAAGGTTTCCTTCCTAATTTTATCCCACTCTTGACGCAATATATATTCCATTTCCTTAATAGTTCTAATCCTATGCCTTCGCGCAGAGATAGTATCCTTCAATTGCTTCCAAAGATTCTCAATTGGAGACAGATCTGGTGATTGGGCAGGCCAAGGGAAGAGCTTGACTTTGTGGAGAGTCTTGTATACTATAGGGATTTTAGCGAAGTGATATTTGGCTCTATCTTCCTGCATTATTACTCCCTTGCCATATTTCCTGACTATCCTTTTATAGAAAGGCACGAAATGAGGTTTAAGGACCTCTTCCGTGTACCGGGCCTGGTTTATTCGGGCCCCTTTTGGTAGTATAACAAGCGGTCCCAATTCAGTGCCCATAAAGCAACCCCAAACCCCTACACTAGTCCTCCCACTCTTGAAAGTTGGTTTCAAGTTTTTAGGCAAGTGTTCTTTACCAGGAGCGCGTGTTATCCACCAAGACCTGCCATTATATCCAATCTCAAATGTTGACTCGTCAGACCAGCAGATTAAGTACCATTGTGTATACTTGTTGTCTCTCCCAAACCTCACGCGTGCTCTCTTATACTTGCCAGATAGATATGGCTTCTTGCGGGCGCGTCGGCGGGCTTTTCCGTGCTTCTTGAGAGTCTTCCGGACCGTAGTACGAGACAGCTTTTGGCCAGATTTGGAAGGTGTTGCAAGACATGCTAAATTTGCGCGTGTATTGTTGACTGCAGCTCTCAAGAGACGTCATTCGCCTTTAGGGGTAAGCTTCGGAGGCTTCCCAGGTCGTTTTGCATTGGTAAACTTGTTTTCGCCAGTTCTAGCTTTGACGCGTCGTATAATGCCGGCAATAGTTGATTTGGTAAGGTCTTCCAGACGTGCAATCTCAGACAAGGTTTTGCCGGCCCTATACCAGGTCCAGACGGCAGAACGCTTTTCTGGTTTGGTTTCGCGCCTTGCTGTGATCGGTTCAGAAGGCATTTTGTGGATAAATAGAGAAGGAGATGCGCGGAGACGCGTTTAAGAGGGTAGGTAGGCCAGGGGGTTATCCCTTTTGGAATTATAATTTCGCTTAAAATCGTGTCTTGACTTCCTACACGTGATTGTACGTGAGGTCCGGGCAGACTCGCTTAAAAGAGCGATGCCTCACCAAAATGGCTATCACTCTAGCAAGTAATTTAATTATTATAAAATAACAACACAAGTTGTTTAACTCCAGAAAAGAATCAGATAGATTTCTGGCTGTGCTCTATAATTCCCATTAAATTTGTAAGTATTGCAAGCTCATGTGACGTTTAATTGAGATATTTCGTCAATTTGTCACCTTAAAGCAGCTTGCCCGGACCTCAGGTAAAACCCGCCCAAGTATCTTCAAATTCCGTACAGGGTTCGGAGGAAAACGCAGCTCGTCTTATCGAGTTTCCTTAAGTCGACTTGCCCACCAAAAAATTAACCGAGACACCTGCACTAAGCTTGATTCAGCCTGCCTTCCTCAGAATTGGATTTTTCTATCATATCCCAATAACCCTAACCCTAACCATAACCCTAACCATAACCTAACCCTAACACCTAACCACTAACCCTAAGCCGCGCTGCGCGCCTAACCCTAATTTTCGTGAGAAAATTCGGGTGCGAATTGAAGTGTGAGAGTGTTTTGCGATGCGTTTGGCCCCCAAAAAGATTGCCGAATCGGGTTAAGTCAAGTCGACGGAGGGAAATTCGTCTTATCGGGCACTTCCAGACCCACTTCGACCAACGTCATTTTGAACCTGAGACTACCCCACGAAAAGCTAAGAGCGCCGATAATCCCTTGGCCAAGCTTGCAGCGACATAAATCTCTCATCAATTCCTCCGTCCGCTTTCCTCAGACTTTTTTTCGTTGTCCCACTGCCTCAATCCTCGCCTGTTTATCACGAAAATCTCGGATCCGAAACCCCTCCCCCGCTATGGCGTCCCAAGCCCCAACAAACACATTCACCCTCCCCACGTCTCTCCACAACACGACCAGCGAACCGGGAAGGAAAACCTGGCGCCACCGCCTCAATTTACTCACCTCTCGTACGGGAACTCATGGAGAAAGGACTGAGAATGAGTCGAGGCAGACCCATACGAATGCGAGTGCGAGGAGTGGACATGTGCCGAAATGGTGGAAGATTAGACTTTTTAGAGGCATGATTGGCGATGTGAGGAGGAGGGCGCCGTTTTATTGGAGTGATTGGACAGGTGCTTGGGATTATAGGGTTGTGCCTGCTACGATTTATATGTATTTTGCTAAGTATGTACTGTTCCCTTCCTATCTCATCCAAAAGCAAGGAAAGAAATTGTGAGAATGGTGCTGACTTCAAACTAGTATTCTACCTGCATTGGCTTTCTCATTGGATATGTAAGGTTTTTGACAAGAGAAGGGGGTGTTTGACTAATTGGAACAGGTTCACGAAGACCAATATGAGTTATGGTGTCAATGAAGTGTTGCTTGCTTCTGTTCTCGGCTCGGTTGTATTTGCAGTCTTTGCTGCACAGCCTTTGGTTATTGTCGGTGTTACTGGTCCTATCACAGTCTTTAATTAGTGAGTTTCCAAGACCTTCTTATGTAAAGCGTGCTGACAATGATTCAGTACCGTTTACGATATCATGGTCCCAACTGGGACAAATTACTTTGCTTTCATGGCCTTGATTGGATTGTAAGTTCCTTTTCTTGTCACTTGAACAATATTTAATGAAACTTAGATGGTCTCTCGTGATGCACTGGATTTTGGCCATAACGAATGCGTGTAACGCCCTCAAATATGTTACACGGTTCTCATGCGACATCTTTGGTTTCTATGTCGCCTTCATCTACCTTCAAAAAGGCATCCAGGTCTTAACTCGCCAAGGATCAGACGAAGCATTCTACCTCTCAATCACAGTCTCTCTCCTTGTGCTCTTCGTAGGCTACCTATGTGGTCTGATTGGAACGAGCGCACTTTTTCAACACTACATTCGAGTCTTCATCAAGGACTACGGCACGCCACTCACCGTAATCTTCTTCACCGGCTTCGTTCACATCGGGAAATTGCGAGAAGTCGACCTGAGCACTCTACCTACCAGCAAAGCCTTCTTCCCAACCACAGACCGGGGCTGGTTCATCCACTTCTGGGACATCAGCGTCGGCGATGTCTTCATCGCCATCCCCTTCGCCATCCTCCTCACCATCCTCTTCTACTTCGACCACAACGTCTCCTCCCTCATAGCCCAAGGTACCGAGTTCCCGCTCCGTAAGCCAGCGGGCTTTCACTGGGACCTCTTCCTCCTCGGCCTCACCACCGGCGTCGCTGGTCTCCTCGGGATCCCGGCTCCCAACGGCCTCATCCCGCAAGCACCATTCCACACCGACTCCCTGCGCGTCACAAAGGTGGTTACGGACCCCAACGAGGAAGGTGAAAGCAAAGGCCATGTTAGGACCATCACCAGCCACGTTGTCGAACAACGGTTCTCAAACCTCGCGCAAGGCCTCCTAACTCTCGGGACGATGACCGGCCCTCTCCTGGTTGTTCTCCATCTCATCCCTCAGGGCGTACTAGCTGGACTATTCTTCGTAATGGGCGTCCAGGCCCTAGAAGGGAACGGCATAACCCTCAAGCTGCTCTTCCTGCTCAAAGACGCGTCCCTCACTCCTGCCTCCGAACCACTGAAGCGCATCAATCGACGAGCAGCGATATGGATCTTCGTCGCCATCCAACTTTTCGGTTTCGGTGCTACGTTCGCGATTACGCAAACTATCGCCGCTGTAGGATTCCCTATTATTATTTTATTGTTGATACCGATCAGGACATTTGTTCTGCCGAGGTGGTTTAGCGATGAGGAGCTCAGGTTGTTGGATGCGCCGACTGCGAGTCCGTTCACGATGATTAGTGTCGGTGGGAATTTTGGGGCGAGTCTGGAAGGTCTGGATGGAGGGGGGAATGAGGTGAGTGGAGAAGATACAGCGGTGCCGAGTGGGAGTGAGGGGATGTTTGTTGGTGGGCCTGTGGAAGAGGATAGCGATGAGGGGTTGGCGGAAAGGGGGGAAGGGCCGGGGCTTGGTGGGAGGAGTGGGGTGAAGAGGAGGGAGAGCTGGAATAGGGGGGGTAAGAGGAGGGGAAGTCTTGGGACGGGAGAGAGTTTTGAGATGCAGGGGATGAATAGGAGGAGTGTGAGTAGGCCGTCGAAATGAATCTAGAATTAGATTTTTAGATTGGTATAGGTAAAGACGAGGGAAAAGAGCTTAGGATTAGACATTTAGATGTCACGTTCAAAGAAAATCGAGTTTGTTCCTTCATCATCGATTCTAGTGTTCATTTTCGGTGTTGGGTCTCACTTCATGCATGTTCTCATTCTTTATCTCACAGCCTCTGCCTCTCTACTTCTCCCTAATTCGCTTCTCAACAACTTAAAGCTTACTCGAAATCCACCGCTTAATCTCCTGCGCCTGCACACCCTCATCTTTCTCTTTAATCCCCATCCCAATGTCGAGATTAGGCTGATCATGGTACTCCCCGTCCGCAACCAGGAACTCGACTTTATCCTCCCCAAATCCTTTCTCTACAAAACATCAGCCTTGAAATTCCCTTCCTCTGTCTCCCTCCCTCTTTCCTCAGACTAACTCAAACAAAGAAAAAGTGAAAGGAAAGAAAAAAAGAACAGAGCTTACTCAATTTCTCAACAAACTCCCTAATCCCATCGACCAGCACCTCCTCCTCCCCAGCCGTAACCAGAATCTGCTTCACCTTCAGATCCTTCCACCAACTACTATCCGCGGTAATAGCCTGATTATACTCATCGCTCGCCTCCTCATGCGGCCAAGGACAGCTCAGAAACGCACTGCTCCACTGCTTCCCCGCTTCGACACCGATGCAATCTTTCCATGCGTTTCTTTTGAAAGAATCAGTGCTGGTATCGAAAGAGATCCAAGGCGAGATTAGGACGGCGCCGAGAAGGGGCGAGGAAAGGTGTACGGAAGGGATGGGGACGGTGGTTGAGGGGTGGGGATGAGAGATGTGGGATAGGAGGGAGAGAGCGAGGTTTGCGCCGGCGGAGTCGCCTGTGAAGATTATGTTTCCAGGAGGGATTTTGAGATTGTTTAGGACGTGGTTTAGGAGCATTGATGCTTGTTGGAGTTGTCTTGGATATGGCGCTCCAGGAGCGAGGTCTGAAAATTTGTGTCAATGAGGTTGGAGGAGAAGAAAAAGGGGATGTGAGAATTACCGTATGAGAGAAAAAGACAGGCTGCGTTTTTGCCTTGAGAATTTACGGCGTCGATGATGCGGAACATGAATTCGACCATTTCTTTTCCGGCGGGGATGACGTACCCGCCTCCTATCTCGCACCTTGTATCAGCATCGCATTCTCGTTTCGCGTATGAGGAAAGGAGTAGGGAGCGTGGAGATGAGATGAGACATACCGTGGAAATTCATGACTAGATGAGAGGCTTGAGGATTACCGATCCAGTGTGCACGAGTTCCATCTTCAAGTATCTCACTCTGAGGCTTGACGCCTCGGGCTTTGCACGCTGCTTCGTAGGCTTCGTCCGTGGGCGGGAACAAATAGCTATCTCCTCATCAACCCCATGCCTAGCGATTCCTCTTGCTCTCACTCTTGCTCTCCCTCTTGCTTAACATTACGACGAAAATCGTTAGGGAAGCAGGGAGGGGAAGACATACTGCTGCTGCCTCACACTCGTCCTTCTCGTTAACGTCCTCACTGCTGTGAGATACACATGCCTATAATAACTCTTCGGAATCGTTTTGCTATTCTTATAGAACCCCGAAAATGTCGCGAGGAGTGCGTTGCCCGCTATTGCAGCGTCAGTTCTTATTCAATTCGAGTTTACTTAAGTTGGAAAATTCCCAGGGTAGGGAAAGAGGTGGGGGGAGCGGACAAACTGAAAGCACGGCGGGCACCGTATCCAATTTCTCGAGCAGAGAGAGGTCTGCTGCTGCAGCTTTCTGCTTGCGGTAAGAAGAGGACTGGTTCTTTGAGGTTTTCGACATTTTTGTGACTTATCAATCACGGATGAAGAAATTGTGGAGGAATTTGTGAAGGAATTTGTGAAGGGAGGTGTGAGAAGAGAAAGGGGTCGAAACTTCGAAAGAGAAGATAGATAGGTAGATAGGAGGGGTACAGGCTAAGTACAGTACATATAAGGAAAACCTTGCTGAAACCTTCGCTTTGGAAATGATAAACGGAAACTCGGAATTGGTAGCTGCCGTGTCAATTTTCAGAAGTCGTGGTGGATGAACCGAGGTGGTCGGTTCCTTGTGCACCCCACTGGGGTAGCTCGGGCAGCTAGAACAAGGTTCCCCCGCACGACCATAGGTACTGTAGAACTGCGAGAGGGGAGAGTACGGGAACGGGTACGTCTACGTGCCACTACGACTAGGGTGTGTTGGTGCGGGGTTTTTCCTTCCCCAGAGCATTTTCCATAGAACTCACTATGTGATACGCTTCTCGGGTATCTCAAGGTATTGATTGCCTCAGGGCTCTGTCGTTTCTAATTCGCTCGCAGCTTTTGCATGCCCCTTTTTCGCTTGCCTCCGACTTCCCTTCCTTCCTCTATCTCTAGCAACGCCTCGCGCTTCTTCTCTCCAACGAGCTTCAATGCTTCTTTCGTGACTCTAGTCGTCAAGTTCACGCCTTCTTCTTTCCATTCTTCCATTTGTCTGCCCACACGTGCCTCAATCGCTTGCACTAATTGCACATCTCGCTGTCCGACGAATGTCACAGCTTCACCCTTTCGTCCAGCTCTAGCCGTTCTCCCCACACGGTGAATATAGTCATCTGGATCCCGAGGGATATCGTAATTGACCACTAATCCGACTTCAGGAATATCAAGACCTCGAGCAGCTACATCGGTAGCGACGAGGATTCTTGCCGCTGAAGCACGGAAGCGGCCGAGGTTGTCGATTCTTTGCCGTTGTGGCAGTTTGGAGTGTAGAGCTGTGACCCGATGTTCTAAGAGCCGTAAGAGATGCGTGAGGTAATCAGCTGTCGCGGTGCGATTACAGAATATGATGACTGATTTTGGGAGGTTGACATCGGTAAGGAGGAACATATGGAGGTAATGTTCTCGATGGGTCACTGGAATTTGGAGATGCATTTGCTTGAGAGAGACGGGAATGGCCAAGACCTGGGTATCAACTTCACAAACAAAGACTGGCGGCTTTCCTGGGTTTCGAGGAAGCTCTTTCAAAGCTCGGACTTCCGGTGTGATAGTAGCTGTGAAGAGCAGAGTTTGTCGTTTTGCAGGCGGAGGAAGAACGGACAGGCATTCTTCAACATCCGGCAGCATACTTCCAACACTTCCACCTGCTAATAACCGATCCGCCTCGTCAAGAACTACCATTCGTACCCTCCGAAGAGCACATATCGTATCTTCCCCAGATGTTCGTATATGATCTGCCAATCGACCTGGGGTTGCAATCACAACATGTGGTCGCTGGGCAAGAGCCGTTGCTTGCGGCCGCATATCGGATCCTCCAGTGATCAGGACCACCTTCAACTGTTGAGGTGATGAAATCGCCTTGAATTGCTCGTATATCTGCAGTGCAAGTTCTCTAAATGCACATTAGCCCGGTGTAAATTTTGTCTAACAAAATGCAAACCAACCTTGTAGGAGTCAACACCAAGGCAAAGATTCCAAATGGATCTTCAGCCCATTGCTGCAAAATGGGAACAGCAAAAGCAACAGTCTTCCCTGAACCTGTCCTACTCCCTCCGATACAGTCTCTGCCCTTCAGTATTTCGGGTATACATCCTTTCTGAATTCCGGTGGGCCGCTTTATGGCCATAGCATTCAACGATTGGACCAACCATGGCTTAACGTTCAGCGATGTAAAGGTAGCTTGAGGATCGATAGGAGCTAGAATTGCGCCATTGTTGGGGTTTTGTAGAACAACATCACTTTTGACTCTCGATTTTATTCGTGAGGGAGCAGCTGTTATGTGGATTGGAGGCGCATTGTCTTCGATCGGTAAGAGTTTCCTTCGTTTCCGGGACGCATCGCTATCCAGAGAATCGGAGTCGGAGGAGTCCTGGGAGGATTCAGAGCCGGAGACGTGATCTGATTGAGATGATACATCGGAGACTTCCTCAGGTACATGTAAACTCGTCGCGGATCTCGCATGGGCCTTTGGTGACGGCATGGTTATATGTTGGAACAATCACAGCCTGGCTTTTGCACATTGCACACAAATTTTTCTGGGCCGCAGATTGTGATAAACACCCGCGCGCTTAAACTGCGTTCCAACGGGGAAGCCTTCCGCGACACCACCAGTGCCAACCCTGTCTGAAACATCTTGGCCTCGTCCAGTAAGTGATGGTGATCCGGAGTCAGAGGCACAGCAGCGAGTGATTGCTGGTGCAGACGCCCAAGGGCCCGAGACTACCGGGGATTGGACCTTGGTAAATAGCCCCTCCTGCACTCTTCCATCCCCCAAGAAAATGCCTCTTCTGACCGCTGCTTCGGTGGCCTTGGCCTTGCATCGCAGTGAGTGCCGTTGAGGATTCAAGAGAGGGAGGGATTGGTCGCTGGGCTTGTGCCCAATCTCAATCTCCCTGACATAGAGCAGCTGGACCCGGTCAATCTCGATTACCCTGAGTAGAGACTTCTCGGCGCATGAATTGTATTACAATATTATCATGGCTATGAGCAACCATAGGCGAATGCAAGAACACCAGTAGGGTTGTCATCCTCAACTAAAGGGCCAAGCAGGCCGGTCTTGCCTGGTACAAGACCTCATTTCAGCCTCCGGTCTTCCGTCACCAGGCTGACACTGCAGCTAAGCTCGTAAATAAGCAAGCATACTTTTCACAGGTACAACAGGAGCTGCAGCCCTCGTCAATCCCACCACCACCACAACAATGATTCCATGCCTGATCGTTCCGGAAGAAGCACCGCTGCTGTGTTCACTTCTGACTGCAGCATCGAGCTCACCTCGGTCTCGGTCTCTTTGAAGTAGGATCAGCTTGTGCTCCGAGTACTCGCCGATGCTTGTCAACTTGTCGGCGTTCTACTTGGCCAGGACATTATTATTCCCAGAACCAGCCCGAGCAACCCACCACCTCACACTTCTTGAGTCCTGACCCTCTCACTGTCAGGGCCTCCACTCGGTCAGCCCCGCGCTTCAGCTGTCGCGTAGATTTCACGCTGTCAACGTCGGCTCCAAGCGGCAGACCCTCTGACGCCTCCTCCCGGGGGAAATTGCCCCTCTCACTGGCTGTCTCCTCGCGCATCGACCCCAATTCTTCCCTTGCAGCCAGCAGCCCTGTTTGGTGTGCTGCACTACTGCTGCTGGTGCCCATCAATTCATCCGAGTCTCCAACGACCAACTTTATTTGCTTCCATTCACGCCGCTCAGGCTGCTTCTTCATTCTCACTCTTTCTTAACTTTGGGGGCTAACAAGTTCTCTACTTCTAAGCGCCGACGACCCCTTCCCCTTCCTCACTGCCGATCTGCCGACAAGTGACAACAAGCTTGAAACACACCTCTCCGACGTTACGGATCCGGTTACACAGGATTTGAGATCATCTGCGTACAACCCACAGCCTTTTCAGTCCACAACAGAACTCGTTCCTGGAGGCTATCGAATAACTGTCATATGGTAGTTCTCGGCTGGCCAACAACGCCATAGAGCTTCCTCTACCCCACCTTCGACGGTCTGCTGCACCGGTAGACGGCAGTGCCGATGCAAGATCAGAACTCCTCACAAGGGAGCACCGCGTACGGTGTGCAGCAGGCGGACTTTAGAGCTCCACAAACAAGTCTAGATCCTGCAGCTAAGGGTCAACATGTATGAGAATCTCATGACTTCTTCTTGATTTCCAGTGTGGGATGTAGAAGCAGGAGTGGGGAAGAATGCTGATATCTTCAAGATTACAAACACAATAGATTTTAGTTCTCAACCCGCGATGTCTTCCCCAGCGCCGTTGTTACGCCCTCCGATTCCTGGTGGCCGCCAGACCGGTGCCAGAACACCCAGATTAGGACTTGCCATTCCACCTTCACCGAGCGTCAAACCTGTTAATGGCGGCCCTGCACCGGCAGGTCTCTCGCTACAAATGCCTGGCGCGATGGGATCGAGGCCATCACTGCCCAGATTACAGTTGGCAACGCCGATGGGTAGCAATCAGATCCCGTACGAGCAACCACAAGCTTTATTGAATGGGCGTCCAAATGCACAACCTGCAGCAGGTCAGTCGGCGAGTGGGGGAAGTGAGAGCAGTGCTGCACATTCGAGATCGGGAAGTTTTGGGCCTTTGGATGGACGAGCAAGTGGACCGACATCTGCAGGGTCACAATACTCGGCACTTTCATTTGCTTCTCAACAACCTGGATTGCGGCACCCACAGCAGCAAGGAACCCCAGACCCCTCCTCTGCTGTTGGATCAATATATTCTGAACGGAGTGAGGGTGGTGTGGGAATGGAGCGAGATGGTAGTATGACTGGACTGGAAGCAACGTTCGACAAGCTGGCATTAGAAAGAGGGAGAACACTAGATGTGGAAGACTTGGATGACGACGGATGGGCAATTGCAAGTATAGAGAAGCGGATCCAAGAAATAAGCAGTTTGGGTGAAGGTGCTGGAGGTGCAGTTACGAAGTGTATCTTGAAGGGGGGAAAGACAACATTCGCTCTCAAAGTACGTCTCCTATCCACATGTCACTCAACCCATCACTAACATCTCGCCAGATTATCACAACCAACCCCGACCCTGCCATTAAAAAACAGATCCTTCGAGAAACCAAGTTCAACAAATACTGCACCAGCGAGCACATTTGCCGATACTACGGCGCCTTCGAGGACCCAGCAACTGCCACAATCTCCATCGCCATGGAATTCTGTGAAGGCGGCTCCCTCGACAGCATCTACCGCGAAGTCAAGAAGCTCGGTGGGCGAACCGGTGAAAAGGTGCTCGGGAAGATCGCCGAAGGCGTGCTGAACGGCCTCACTTACCTCCACAGCAAGAAGATCATCCACCGCGACATCAAACCCAGCAACATCCTGCTCTGCCGCGACGGGCAAGTCAAGCTATGCGATTTCGGCGTGAGTGGTGAGTTTGGGACCAAGGGAGATGCAAACACGTTCATCGGTACCTCATACTACATGGCCCCTGAACGCATCACCGGACAATCCTACACCATCACCTCCGACGTCTGGTCCACAGGTGTGACCCTTCTAGAAGTAGCACAGCACCGCTTCCCCTTCCCAGCGGACGGATCAGACATGCAGCCCCGAGCCGGCCTGATAGACCTCCTAACCTATATCGTCCGACAGCCAATCCCAAAGCTGAAGGACGAGCCGGAGGCAGGCATCAAGTGGAGCGACAGCTTCAAGTATTTCATCGAATGCTGGTACACAACCCCCCCCCCCCATTTTTTGGCCTTGAACTCTACTTACAATCTTTTTAGCCTCGAAAAAGAACCCTCCCGCCGGGCCTCCCCCTGGCGCATGCTCGAGCACCCCTGGATGATCGAGATGCGCAGCAAGCGCGTCAACATGGCGCACTTCCTCGCCACCGTCTGGGCCTGGGAGGAGAAGCCTATCGCTGCCACCTAATCCACTATTCACTCATCACTTCTTTGCCCACTTCTTTTGAACCGTTTGTCGTTGTTGAGGTCAGTAATTTGCATCCCACTCTTTGTGGACCGGCGTTGGTTAGGATGGAATTTGGTTGGTTGTATGGAGGGATGGTTGGATGGATATGACGTTGTGGATCTCAATACGTTTCTACTCATGAATCAATATGGATGGATTAGATCGAATCTGGTAGGGTTCTTTCTCCTGGGGAGATTTGGTTGGCAGATGAGATGAAACAAGATTGATTCAATGATTGATTGCGCACGTTTGTGCTAGGGTGGTATATAATGCGCTACCATCACACAAAAGAGGTACCTTATGATTCTGCTACTGAGGTTCACCGTATATAAAAAACTCTAAGAACATTCAAAGATTCAGGTGCAATGTGCCAATTTGATTTCATTTGTGGAGAGCGGTGCGATTCTAGGCTAGGAAACTTAGGAAAGACGTAGTCGTACGCAAAAAGTGGCAGGTCCAGCTTGAGGAGTATCGGTCTGCCTGGTGACATTGGTCTTCGGAGAGGAAAAGTGTTCATCCAGCAGGGCTAATCTAGTCTGATAAGAGTATTCTCTCGCCTCAGAACGCTCCATGTAAAGTTCTGGAAGAAAGAAAGGGGCACCAAGGAGCTCATCCAGTTCGGAACGGTTGGAATTACTCTCCCTCTCCAATGTTAGAGTCTTGTCTGGGATCTTCAAATTCCTCTACTGTCACAAAAGGCGGAGCATTAAAGGGCTTCCGGTCTGTTCATTAGCCACTTCCCGTCAGTTTGGAGAGTCAGCTTACTTTGTCAGACTTGCCAGCCAGAAGAGGGAACAATCCCAGGTCTACCGATACGCGGGTGGCAGTACGAGAATCTGGAGGGCCGGGGAGGGCCGGGAGATTTTTCAACATATTGGATAGTTTGCCCTCGAGGTCAAATCTTGTAACCCAACACGTTAGTAAACGGAATGTGAAGAGGTGTTTGACAATCACCTCTTCCAAGCCATTTTTGAGTTGATGTGAGCCATTGTGTTGTATTTAGCAGCCGTCATGTCTTGTCTGGTACCATCCTTCAGCAAATCCCCTGGTCGTGGGAAGGCTGGTTTATTGCCCGCGACAATGTGGAGATTCAGATAGTAGCAACCCGACTCGAGGGCCTTCATCTCAACTGCAGGTAGTTTCTCGTGAAGCTAAAGCCTGATAAGCTTCTGAGTATGCACATGTATTGTACTAAAAATGACTTACCTCTGTACCTGCGTCCTCGAGTTCAATCTCGTACAAAAGGAAGTCCTTGAGATATTGCCCTGACAACTGGTTTCCCCCAACAGGGATGGGCACCACTATCTCCCTGACATCATAAAATCTATCAAATGTCTGTTCAGCTACGGTGTCGACTTCACAGAATATAACTAGAAACGTACCCAGCCCCTTGAAGCCATGATTTCAGGTTTGCCGCAGCCACACCCTCACCTTCACGAAGTGGGCGTAGAATAGCCTTCTGACGTTCCTCGACTCTTTTGGACCATCCTGGAACATTAGTTGCTAGTTCTGCATCGAACGGGTCTTTGAAACGATCCTCTATGTCTGTCTGTGGTCTACTCTTTTGCTTAGCTGACTTCTCAATTGCCTCCCGCTTGCAACCGACAGGGAAACGCGGTCTTGGGTCAATCTCGATAAATTCTACAATGCCATCCGGCTTGAGTATTCTAGAGAAAGTCAGACTAGGTAGGTTTATAAGGTTATTCTTTCCCACTTACAACCTGATTTCTTCGAGAATGGTCTTGTAGCTCTCGACTCGGTCAAAAATCTCTCTTGCCCGAATGACCTCGTAAGCGTTCTGGGACATTGGTGTCTCATGCGTGAACAGGGCGTTGATGCTGCGTACTGTAAACTCTGGACTCTCTTGAGTTGAATGCATTCGACTGAAGTAATCATCTGGATTGATACGGCCTTCGGAGATTATGAAGTCACTAGGAAACAAGTTAGAACGAATTATGAGAAAGCCGTTCGACCTGCACGCAAAGGAGCAAGTCGATTTCAGAGCACATCTCACCGGGCAATGAGGTCTTTATCAGCACACAACCAACTAGCAGAAATCTTAGAGTTAGAACTTGACAAGTAGACTTAGTTTGCAGGAAGGCTCCTGAAAGAATGTCACTCACTGATTAGAGTCGTCAACACCCTCGACGATCCAAGTAGGTTGCTCTGCTTTAAAACGAAAGCACCATGATCCATCACTGCAACCGATCTCAAGAACACGGGAACGGCCTCGGTTGACTGGAATAGCATGGCCAACCTCTGGAATAACTTCTGCAGTACCCTCTGGAGTAGCAATGGGCAAAACAGGTATGGGGTCAAAGAACATTGTGAGCCGGCGTGGTAGAATTTCATCGTCGGTCAGTGTAGCAAGGACCTTGGACATCTTTTCTCTCAGCTGTGCAATATTGTCAGCACTTAGAAGAATGAGGACTATAGCGAAGTATGGCGCGCATCTTCAGTGCGTTAGAATTGAGTCTGGGGCTTACTTCGTGGTGGAACTTTTTCTTGATCACCCTGAGCTTATGTGTAAGACCCAACTTGTCGGTCGTTGGATGATGTCGGAGCTTGCTTTCCTCCACCAGCTGTCCGTATTCGTCGTATACCATAGCCACTTTGACAAACATATGAGGCTTGTTTCCGTCACGTCCTCCACGCTTGCTTCGGCTCCCAGGCGTCTGAAGAGGATCGGAGCTGTTCCTACGGAGAATCTCTTCTGGTGTGAGGATTTCGATAAGTGGGGGACAGCTTCTGCAGGACAGGCTACGATAGCTTTTCGATGTGGAGTTCTGAGGAGGAGGTGTTGGAGCTACATCCGCGCTGCCGTCAAGACCGAGGTCAGGGTTTGTTGGCAGCACTGGCGGCCCTAGCTCATTGCAAGGTTCGTCCTCCGTAGGAGAGTTTTTCGTCGAATATATTGAACAGAAGCTGAGTTCTTCTGGTGTCAATTCCAAGACCTCCCGGGTGGGAGTCGTGAAAAGCAAGTCCATTGGATGTGTAGGAGGAACAGACCACAGCAATAGCAAAGAGCGTTTCGGCGGGCGCTGGGACCGGTAAGGAAAAAAGCAAACGAGTTAAACGATTGTAGAAATTGGATTTTGGGAGATATAAAGCAAAAAGCGTTTTGGGAAGGAAGAATCATTGACTCGTGTAGAAAGCCTCCAAAGCTCTAAAGGGGAAGTAGCGAATTTCGTCGTAAATAGCAGGAATATTTGACAAAGAACAGAAATCTAGCCAGTGAATTCTAAATTAACGATCGACGAAAGTAAATTCTTTATTTAACTTCATCACTGGTTGTCGCCGTACCAGTCATGTTGTTTTCCTGCTCAAAGCCTAGCAAAACCTCCCGCCTGCTTCACGAATTTCAATTGCATTGGTGCTCCAACCAATCCCTCATCTTTGATCTTCTTCTGGAAAGCCTTGAAAGCAGCTGATGAGCCATGAGCCCCCAGAGCTGCCTTGTCTTTGTAACTGGAAACATTTAGTCAGCTCTCCACGCAAGTTGTGGAGATCAACCTTTCAAGCATTATCACTTCTTCAACTCCAGACTTCTTGTTCACCTCCACATTGATTTGGTATCTTGTTGTCCCAGGCTCATTTTGCTGCACATATTGGGATACTTCATTCAAAAGCTCGACCACCTAGAACGAAGTGAGCGAGTGAAGAGCTGCGACGGGAAGTGGGGTTCATACCCTTTCTACCTTCCCAGCTTTGGGGCTGATAATTGCAATCAGATCAATTGGAGAAGACATCTTAGAACAATGTTCTTTATTAAACTTTTTGACAATCGAGAAGAAGGATGGACTTTTATAATAAATTCTCGATCGATGGCGTCTACTTAATAATCGTTCCTTCGCTTCGGGGTCAACCTCGGCTACAGTACAGCGGGGTTTTGCAGCCAATCAGCGTCCACTTCTGAAGTTGTTGCATCTCAATGCAGGGAGGTTGCACGTGGATTTGCTATCAGTCGATATTCAAGATGTTCAACTGCAATTTCCTTGATCTTGACTTCTAAATTCCTTTCTTCTTCTTATTTTGTGTCATAGATGTACTCGATTATTTCCCAATCAAGAGCAAGAATCATCCGGTGCTCCGGTGCAAATCTGACTAATCGTTTGTACTTAACTTGGAGATTTTTCCATATTTCCTATGATAGCGGTTCATTCTATCATTCATTCTAGAAAGTGGAATAAAGTCTTGAGCAAGATAATCAAAAACAAAAGTTGTTGTGGCAAGAGTGGACTTGATCCTCAGCAAACCTCGAAACCCCTTGACGTGTTGAATGTCCAACGGAGACGATCTACACGATGCCACCACTTTGCCCTTCCTATACGAAAGCAATTTCGTCAAAGGTTTTCAGATCGGAACTTCGGCCCCGTTCCTTCCGCAATTCCTGTCAACCTCGAAAATAAACACAGGCCAGCTATCAATGTACGGCCGGAGCGCTAGCTCAATTATATTCAACGTAATTGCACGAGATTCTGTTGACTCATCCGACTGTAGACTCCCAGAGACAAAATAATGATGTTTCGTTCGCATCTCTTGACATTCGAGATAGTTCCATGAACGCTGGCCGATCTCTAAAGCTTTGGCAGCAATGATGGAAACACAGATGACATAGACAACTCAGCAAAAACTTCTTGACAGATTAAGAATTGAAGGATTTCGTGTTCCTGATGTTCGCAATCTTCTAGAACGATCAAGTAGCTTGCATGCACTTTCCTTGAGTTTGGTATTACCACAGCATCGGGGCCGTACCTTCCCCTTCCTTCCCTTCATTACTCCGCCGCGCCGAAACGGATTTTCAGAACTCAATGACCTGCATTGCAACGTCCAGAGTTTTACACTCGCACAACGTCTCTCGAAATGGCCTCAAATGGCAAACATGACGAACCTTTCCCGCCATACTCACCACATGTCGAGTTCCAAGATCCATTCGCGAGTGTCGAAGGAGGGATCGGTAGCCTGAAAATTAACGCAGCAGAACTCAACAAAGCGCATGCGTCCTCTAATGCAGCTTCCACGATTTGTGCCCAATGTTCCATTTCCGATGGGGGCATTGACTCGATGGCGGCCAGCAGCAGAATTTCGACCACTTCTCTCACGACTTTGGATTTTCAGGAGATCTTGCCGTCGATTTTTTTGTCTTCAGAAAGCGCTAAAGAAGACGTTGCGATCCGATCATTGTCCTTGATTCCAGGCAGCAGTGAAATTTTGATGTTCCCTACTGCAGAGCTAGACCACCTGGAGCGTGTTGGATCTGATACTCCTACTTCTCGCGGATCATCCAGCCCCTTGGAGACCGATCTCACGCCTCGCCCATCTTCCAGGATCGGTGACGGTGGGCGAGGAGCAAGCCTTGATGGTGGAGTAGACCTTCCAAATAGCCATGGTGCGCGACTTTGTAAGTACGTTCAATGTACCAACTGGACAGGAAAATTGACTGGATCAAATAGCTCCGATACCTTTCACAACTTCACCGGCTTCGATTACCAGACCTGCATCCATTGCTGCGTCAATGCAATCATACAAACCATATGATTGTGCAGACGATGTTTGGAACATTGAAATGCTCAGAGAGATGACGGATGTCGTGCGCGAAGCCTTACCGCTGGGTTCTATCCCCAGCGCCTCCGTCGAGACCCTGTCCGAAATACTCAAAGCACTTCTTATTGACGAACAAGGACTGAGTAATACTTTTGGTCTGGATACTGTAGCGCTGACTTATTTTGACAAGACGCTCGACGCCATATTGTCCCAGACGACCAGAAACACTGCACTCGCAGACCCTGGTATACAAGAGCTTTTCTTACAAGCCACGTCTTTGCAACATAGGTGGCAACAGCGTTTCAAGGAGAGGTAAGAATAATCGACGGAATGAATGTTCTACAATCTGCGGTGGACTCCAATCTTCCCTCAGTACGGGTTAATGTTCCTCGCGCAGCACTAAATTTGAGCAGATACTTCTCGATTGACGACGTTCGGATCAAGGACATAAGGGAAAATACCCTCCATGACCTAACGTTGAACGAGCAGGACTGGAAGACAGGCCAGATGTGGCTGGTTGGACACAATGAACCCATCTCACACCAGCAAGGAGACCTTGGCTTCGAAGTTGGGAGGTAAGATATGATGACCCTCGCTGGAAAGATCAAGACTGACAACTCATCCAGTTGGTGGCTAAATATAGCCTGCGCATTCCGTGACGGAATAGTCAGCGGAGTAGATGAGAGGGCAACAAAAGGACCTTATAATGTCACTGCTCTGCCACTGCTCTCCGGCGAAGAAGTCGAAGGTCCAACGTTGAACATGTGTGAGTACATCAAAAGAGGTACGAGCAAAGAGATGCCATTCAGTATCCTGGGGAATCGTGGAGGACCCATTCGAATCTTGCGTGGCCACGCCTTGAAAAGCAAATTTGCACCAAAGATTGGTGTAAGATACGATGGATTGTAAGACCTCATTCTATCGTTTCTACATGTCTTAGGTTGACCAAGCAAAGGTATATTGTCAAACAATATGGCCACAAACTGGTCAATGCAAAGAACAATATCTACCAATGCAGGCTCATTCTGGAGAGACTTGCTGGTCAGAAATCGATCAACGATACTATATTGCTCCCGAAGCCCTCGCAGATGGATGCCTGGGCGCTGTACATCCGAATTATCGGGGACCATATTCGAGCCCGTCAAGGGGATGTGGCGTTCAGCGAGTGGAAAGAGCTCTTGGACAGGGAAACCATGGATAAGGAGGAGTTTCTTCAACAGAAAGCTCTCGAGGCCAGCTTTCCGAGATATAAAGTGTTGAAAAGAAAACAGTTTGCCTCCAAAGATTAGTTGGGCAACTGTGAATGGATTGTATCGATATGAGTTGATGAGGTTTAATTTGTATGGGTTCAGGGCCTTGAGGCTGGAATAAGGTTAACCTCGGCGTGCACGGTGCACAATTACGGTGGGCTAAAGGCTTCGACATAGGTGTATTTTAGTCGTTCACTAGCGGCCGCATTGTCGAATAGCGAGTTTTCTATCGCATCTCTCTGCTAATTGAACATCATTACCTTTCCGCTTCGAAAACAAATTCTTTTATGTGAACACAACGCTGTTTGAGAACTGGAGTGCATGTCAGGTGAGGCTACATGTTAACTAAGCCCAAGATGGCTAGCCTCGATTTTGAAAATGAGGGTGGGGAGCCACCCACAAAAAAGCAAAAAATTACCACTGAAACTCCTTCCACCATCAACACGACAGAATCTGACACCGCAACTCGACCCTCAAAGGGCGTTAAGATGGATGATAGGAAGACTAATCTAGTCGTCGTTGACAATGGCTTCCAGCCTGAGCGTGAAGCTCAAGTTGGAATTCTCCATTTTGTCAACACTTCCAACCCTGGATTCTCAGGAACTCTCAAGCAAAGGTACGTGTCTGGCTATGCTCTCTTTCCCCCTTTCTCTTGGTACCTTTCAATTTTGAAACTAGAGGTTGATCTATGGTTCTGTATCTGGTTCACTTCTCTTTCAACTATGGGGTTCAAGATGGGACGTGTATTTGCATTACGGTTTGATGCAGCTGTGTCTAGTTGTCTGCGTTTCCTCTTCTTATTGGCTTTCACTTGGGACTGCATTCTCTTCATGTCTGTGTTTTGTTCCAAAGTCTACTTTACCCTTGGTCAATGTGTTACCTTGGGGTCAGCGTCTCTTCTGCCAGATCGGGTGTAGCTACCCATCTCTAATCTTTGACCTCGCTTTTGGATATCACTCAATCGCATATGAGACAACAATTTTACAAGCGCCTGCTGACTCTAATGTAGATACACCGATTTCCAGGTGAACGAGATTATGCCAGATGGCACTGTTGTCCATCTTACAAATGACAAGGCTCCCCAATCCCAGCCGACACCCAAGGTAAGCCTGTTTTGCTCTCTACCTCTCCGCCATTTGTGCCCTTCCCGACAGCATACAAAAGTAAATCTGGCTGATGTCATAGCAGGATGTGACCAAGAACGCCGCTGAGGAATCTAAGCTCAATTCTTCATCCGCTGTAGCCAATACTTCTCTTGATGTGAGTCTATTCCTTGCTTGTAACATCACATAAACAATATCCGCTAATATTTTAGAAGGCTGTACAATCTGCAAATGAAAAAACACCTTCTACTGTCAACAAGATTGATGAAAACGACAAGCAATTGGGCAATTCAGGGACCGATTCTGGTTCCACAATCAAGATCGACAGTAAGCCAGCAGAGAGCACCCCAGCCTCTTACTTGCAAGTAATAGCAGAGACCAAGTCTGTAATTTCTGCGGCAGGAGTCGATTCAGCTACTGGGGGTGACGCGCCCTCAGGATTTGCTGTTTCTTCCGCTGATCAAGAACTCCTCACCACCTACTTTGGCTCTACTTTGAAGGACGAAATCATCAAGTTTCATGAAATGGTTCTCGCGAAGCCAGATGCGAAGGCAGGGTTCTTCGGTCATGTTTCTACAGCTCCGATCTCTGATAAGAGTGTTCGAAGCCGAGTTCATCAGGATATCCGTCGCATTTTTGAATCCCACCTTGAAACCCAAATGCTTGAAGAAGGTGTTATCCAGATTACAGCAGCACCCAGGGCTTCCAAACACCGAAATGGTACGCCTCGGCAACAAAATCATCGCAATCAGGGTCATAGTGGTCAACCTAAGGGAAAGGTCGGCTGGGATGAGAAGGGTGGCCAGTATCTGCACTTCTCTCTTTACAAGGAGAATAAAGATACCATGGAAGTCATTGCCTTCATTGCCACCCGCCTCCACGTGAAGCCAAAGGACTTTGCTTTCGCTGGTACCAAAGACCGTCGCGCAGCAACTGTCCAACGAGTCAGTGTTTTCCGACAGAATGCCAACACCCTCGCAAAACTTAACCATGACCTACGAAATGCTCGCATTGGCGATTTCAAGCACGAGAAGCATAAACTTGAACTTGGCGAGCTTGATGGCAATCAGTTCGTCATTACTCTGCGTGACTGCCACTTCGGTGACGATGCAGAGTTGGACGCTGAAACACGAGTCAAGTTGGGAAACGAGGTCATTGGCCAAGCTGTGGAGCACCTACAAGAGCACGGTTTTATTAACTACTATGGTCTTCAGCGTTTCGGTACGTTCAGTATCGGCACTGATGACATCGGAAAGTTGATCCTGCAAGGGGATTTCAAAGGTGCGGTCGAAGCTATTCTTTCATACAGCGAGGAAGCATTGCAGTGCGCGTTGAATCCTTTCGTCGACCCCTCGGAGTTTACAGTCAGTAGGGATGATGTTGCTCGCGCCCATGCAATCCATATGTTCAAGACTACCGGCAAATGGAGTCTCGCCTTGGAGAAGCTCCCTAGGAAGTTTTCTGCTGAATCTGCCATCATCCGTCACCTATGCAGCACGAAGACTTCTAGTGACTACCTGGGAGCACTTATGATGGTTGGCCGAAACCTACGAACTATGTACGTCCACGCCTACCAATCACTGGTCTGGAACATGGTTGCGAGCGAGCGCTGGGCCCGTTACGGCGACAAGGTCATCGAAGGCGATCTTGTTATTGTTGATACTCAAGGCGCCAAGCAGGCTCTGAAGGATGATCTAGATGAGAATGGCGAGATTGTTGTTCATCCGGCTGGAGATGATTTTGCCGTAACTCATGATGATCTCTACGAACGTGCCCGAGCTTTATCTGCAGAAGAGGCTGCGAGTGGCAAATATACAATCTTCGATATCGTCCTTCCGACCCCTGGCTACGATATGGAGTACCCTCGCAACGATATCGGTGAGTTTTATAAGGAATTCATGAGCAGCGAGCGCGGTGGCCGTCTTGACCCAGCCGACATGCGCCGCAATCAGAAGGATTTTAGTCTAAGCGGAAACTACCGCAAGTTGATGGCCAGGGTCGGCAAGGATTTAAGCTTCGAGGTCAAGGTCTACCGCGACGAGAAAGAACAGCTTGTCGAGACCGACCTCGAGAAGCTGGATAAGTCCAAGCAGAAGCTCAAGAAGCCAGATGATCTGAAAAAGAGCGAACGAAATCAGTTTTGGGGGGTTCCCGGCGTTCAGAACATCCTCGGTGGACGAGGCGGCCGCCGTGGAGGATCCTATGGCAATTTGGGTGGTCAAAATCAGAATCGCGGTAATGCACGTCAAGATTCTGTACGCAATCAGGCTCTCTACGCTGGCAGCTCTCAGCTCAGCTCTTGGCAAAATCTTCCAGGAAAGCTTGCGGCAGAGGACAAGGCTGCTGCTGCGAATGCAGAGTTGCAGAGGCAGGCACAAATGGGAATCGATCCCGCAACCATCAAGCAGCCAGTTATTGAGGACACTTGGATCCAAACTTCGGCGGAGAATGAAGGTAGACGAACCGGCTACAGATCCACTGTGACCATTCCAGGTGTTGGCAGCTTTGACAAGGACGCTGATTCTGACACCTCGTCTGTTGTCACTGTTACTCATGCTTCACTTGCGGGCACTGCTATGGATGTTGACCCCCTAACACGTGCTTTGGAAGCATACTCTAAGAATGTCTTTGAAGTGGAATCGAGTGTCGCAAGTGTCGAGCCAGGCACCGCTGGTACTGCCTTGTACGCGGATAGCAAGGAGCCTGCTTCGGTTGAGCCTGTCAAGTCTCCGATGGGTCCCCCACCTCCCGACGAAGGTAGTGTCAAGCTGTCTCCGCAGAAGCCAGCTCAGATTGGTATGTTGGATCAAATATCGAAGTTCCTGCACCCGTCAAGCTAACTGTTGATTTTTTTAGACATCGTCAAACCCGAGGCCAGAATCGCTGTCATTGTCAAGTTCCAGCTCGGTTCGTCCCAATACGCCACCATGGCATTGAGGGAACTAATGAAGGCCGGAGGCGTCAAAACCTATAAGCCTACTTTCAGCGGCGGCAGATAGGTTGTCAATCCGAATGCTTGGTCCTTTTGCGACTATACTGATATGATGGCGACGGGCAACGAGCTACGACTGCATTGAAAGGCCTTGGGTGGCGTTCATGGTTGGGAAAAGTATTGAAGAGCATGCACGAATACATAGAGGAGTTTGCGTGTAGCCATCTCTCACCAAATAGCAAACAACGAACAAAGTAAAGTATTCTCAATATCGTCTTTCAGACGTGCCTGAAATCCTAAATAGCTCTTAGAATTGGTCAAGGTAAAATATCTCCATACCTACATTCTCCTCTACGCAAAACTGCCCAAACTCTTTTTGCATAGTCCAAAGCTCTAAGCAAGAAATTCTATTTAAAAGCAGACGAATCTTCTCTTCTTTTTTTTCTGATTCTGCCCATTCCCGTTCCCCTTAGCAGCCCCGGCTTGAGCCGCAGTGTGCTGCTGCTCCCCCCTCAATTTCCACATGAGCTCTACATACTCGGCATCAGTCGACTTAAGAGGACGTGGATCTTGTTGATGGATAATCCATCTCTAGTACCACGCCTTAGCTTCCAGACCTTGACTTTCTTGGGAAGTCTGTGCGAATTCTTCGGGAGCTGAAGCTAGAGCCGTTGGCGCTACATCCATGGGAGACACCGCTGCAGTCGACGAGGAAGCATGAGAATTTCGGTCTGAGGAGTTGCCAAAGGAAGGATGTGGAACATTGGCAGCACAGTCAAAACTCAAAGTGCTCCTGGGAGAGGATTTCGGCGGTGGTGATTGGGACGGATGGGCTTTTTTCTGAGCTTGGGTTGGAAGAACAGGGCTCGGCTTCGCTGGGCCCAAGATTGGGGGCTGTTAATTCTTTTGCGTTGAATTCTTTGTCGGGCTTGTTGGTGATTGCGGGTGTCCAGGGAACAAGTTTGGTTGGAGAAGACATGTTGGGAGAGGGAGAAGGTAAAGAGCAGCCGAGAGAGGAACAAGTATGAGTGTAGATTAAAGAAGGATGAGAAAAACATAGGGAGACATTAGGAGATTCATATGTGCGACGTATACGACTTATCAGTCTATAACTGCACCTAGACTTGAACTGAATGAGTTTGGATATAGGATGGGGTTGAGTTTTGGAGGCTTGAGCTTGTCTTCTTCTATGTCTAGTGTACCAAGTTTGGCTTGCGCTTCTACTTCTCCCAACGCCAATCCATGAAATAGGTCTCGCGTGACGTTTTAATTTCCATGCAATCCAAAATTCAAGAGGATCGAGTCGTTTTCTCGTGATCCTTAAGCCTCTATGACTCTAACTTCTGTCCAAAGACAGAGAAGAAATTGCTCTGCATAATATGCGACCTCTTTCCCGTTTGTTCATTAAAGATATTGCATCCCACCCGTGCGGCATTGGGTGGTGTATACACTAAATTTCACTATCAGCCTCAATCCCAATCAGCAAGACGGAACACTGACGATGCAAGCTCACAGCAACGTTCGTAGGATCAGGATTCGAGATCTTGTGTAAGCCAAGTTCGTCAGCCATGTACGTGACTCGGCCTTCTTGATACACGGTTTCTTTGATAATTGTTGGCGGTGTGGCATTGTCTCTGGGAAAGTCGAACCGAGTTTCTTTGAGTGTCCCCTTCAACACTTTCATAAGGCAGTGTGCATCTGCATGATCATGTAGTGGGCTACCCTTTCCTGGGGACCAAACGAGCACCAGCTACACCACATGATCAGTCGATATGCATTTTCTCTGCTATGAGGCTTACCAGGTTACTCTTCCCATTCCCCTCATCGACCAAGTTCCGCGTGTAGCCACGACTGAAGTCAGAGAAAGCATATTTACCCCAGTCTTCTTCATCGGAAATGTAGTCTTCCATAAGCTTATTTAATTTTTGTACATCGACGTCTTCGGAGTTAAGCCCAGATGATGGTCCAAGGATTCTAGACAGGTCCGAAACGAGTCTGTGGAACGCATCGGGAGGCTCTGTCTGTTCTAAGCGAGCTCCCAAGGAATCTTCTTGTGCTATCGAAGGAGCCATGATTGAAGTGTGAAGTTTGACAAAGAAAGGGTCTTGAAGGTAGGAAATCTGTGCTCGAATTTTTCCAAGGTCGTTGAATGAGCTGACGCTGAAACGCAGAAGCCTTGCTTTTTTATCATGGAAAGAAAACAAAGCAAAGAAAATTGCAATTAAAAAAAAGTCATACGAAGTTGGACAAACTCTTTTACAGAATATAAGTGAAAGTGACCTGACGTTTGTGTGTCGTTGAGTCTCGGAAGGACTTCCCGACTTCGAACTTTTCAGTGGGGCCGCTCATTGCCCCTCCATTTCAACCCCTCATACGTGACGTCCTCACTGATCTTCACAACACAACCTCAGTACAATGCCACCCAAGGGCAAAGGCGCAGATAAAGGAAAATCGGCAGATAAGGGAGGTGCTTCGAAAGGAAAAGGGAAGGGCAAGGCGGATGACAAGGAAGATAAAGGAGGCAAGGTTAAAGGGGCGCAACAGATCAATGTCCGGCATATTTTGACAGAAAAGCATGCCAAAAAGGAGGAAGCTCTTGAGAAACTGAAGGGTGGCGCAAAGTTTGATGAAGTGGCAAAAGAATTTTCGGAGGACAAGGCAAGAGCTGGTACGTGGCCTTGCAGACTTCCATTGCAATTGCTAATATTTGGATCCTAGGTGGCGCGTTGGGATGGAAAACAAGGGGCGAACTAGATCCTACCTTCGAGGAGGCGGCGTTTAACCTTGAGGCTAGCACTACTGCAAACCCGAAATACGTGGAGGTCAAAACTGGGTTTGGATATCACATTATAATGGTGGAAGGTCGGAAATAGGATCTGGCTGGCATAAGTTTGCAGCGTCTGTCGTGTGCAATCGATGGGCTTTCACTATGGTCGAATACGATCTTGCATCCAATCCTCACACGAAAATTCTCGGATTCACACCCATATGCTTTCAATTGCCCGCCTATCATGCATCCTCAAGTAGAGTACATCGGAAGGAAAGTCTCAGCAATGGCCCAATATCTATCCGCCAGAAGCAAACTCCCTCGAGATCAACCCATTTTGCCCTTATTGCTCCGTTTGGAAGTAGTTGAGAAGGATTGATCGCTCTTGAGACTCCTCACCCCAGTCCTTGACAACAACGCAAGAGCAGTTGACAACCTTGCGGGCGTTTCCCTCACGGTCCAACACACACAAACCAGCCCACTCTCCTAGTTGCTTTCCGTCCGGAACCTAGTAACCGAGTCAGTATGAAACTCAGGTGCGCCAAAGAGTGGAGAGGCCTTTGTAGATAACCTTACCTTGATTAAGGGGATCTTGTGCTCTGAGCACAGCGCCACGACCAACTTCTTGTATGCCTCTTCCTCGCATGCCTCATTCAACACACACATGTGCGCTTGACGACGGTCAAGGGCCTTGCTTGCTTCGCGAAGACCTCTCGCAAGGCCATCGTGCATGAGAGCGAGCTTGAGAACACCCTTCAACGCATCCAGGACACTCATCTGACCTTTGCTTGCAGCATCTCCACTAACTTCGACTTCGTCGGCCTCAGCCACTACGGGCGATTGCGGTTCCTCTCCGTCAGACTAAGAGGCAGATTGTCAGCTTCAGAGATCCCTAAGAGCCCAAAGGTCTAGAATTGTTCTGCTCGCGCAAGGTGAAGCTGGAAGTATTTGATGGCATATGTTGTGGAAAAAGTTCGTGGAGCAAATTGAGAATCTCAAGTCTGCGAAAGAGCTTGATAATATGCGGGAAGCATAAGACGAGAACATACCATCTTGATTTTTGTGATATCGTGAGATCCTCAAGAAACGTTGTGATGTGTTGTAAGATTTGAAAGAGAGACAGTTGCGAATCTTAAAAAGTGCGTGTATAATTAAGCGAGTGTTCGGGCCAACTACAGGGCACGTGCTGCCCACCACGAAATGTTCTTCGGAAAATCAAATCGAAAAGTCCTCTTTCTCCAACACCGACAATTCTTTCCCACTACCACGCTCAACCCACCCACAAATCGAGGTATGTATTGTCCCAACGACCGATCGAACACTCCGAAGGCCCTTCATGATAGGCAGAGGGAGAACTCGGCATCTACTCAATATGCGACTGGAACCTGAGCGAGGAAGCAATTCCTGGCAAGCCACGGAACGCATTCCACAGCAATGCGACCATTGCAATTGAAAGATGCCGACACTTCTCTTCTCTTTACGACGAGCTGAAGAACCCTCTTGTCAATCATGAGGGCACTCTCCATGCTCAGAGCCCATGAAGGCTAACGTCCAGCTCCTGCAGATACCTCTTTTCCATTTCACGAACTGAGAATCTCAATTCGCAACCATGGTCAAAACCTCAGTTCTTGTGAGTAACTGTGATTTCCCTTGTGTTTTTCGTTCCCCTTCGCAGGCTTTATTGGTTGTTTGTTTTCTCGGTCTAGACGCCAATGGCTCGCGAGATGCTTCTGGCCCAACATCACCTCTCACATTCAAAGCAATACTGACTCGATTTGTGGTCTAGAACGATGCGCTCAATGCCATCAACAACGCCGAGAAGTCCGGAAAGCGCCAAGTCATGATCCGACCTTCCTCCAAAGTTATCGTCAAGTTCCTCAGTGTCATGCAAAAGCACGGTATGTTTGCTATAAATTTCTTTTCTCTACATTCGGTATGATAACTAGATGACGGTCTCAAATCAACACGACCATAGTCCTTTAAGTTGCCGATATATTATTTGCGAGGATCTTACACGTTTTCTGATTTTCCCCCTGACGTTACACGTTTAATCTTTCGCAACATACTGACATTTTATCTCTAGGCTACATTGGCGAATTTGAAGAAGTTGATGATCACCGATCTGGCAAGATTGTCATCCAGCTGAACGGCCGGTAAGAATTGGAATTTCCCCCCTTGACGAGCACCAGCTTACTTATTTGATGATAGCCTCAACAAGACCGGTGTCATTTCACCCAGATACAACGTCCGTCTCACCGATCTCGAGAAGTGGGTTGTCAAGCTTCTGCCATCGCGTCAATTTGGATATATCGTCCTCACAACCTCAGCTGGTATTATGGACCACGAGGAGGCCAGACGCAAGCACGTTGCCGGAAAGATCATTGGTTTCTTCTACTAGATGCATCGGGAGGTGGCGTACGGAGTACCATGAGCGTGTACCTATCTAGGGCTGGATATGGAGTAACATCCAAGGCATCTGGTGGTTGGTACCCTCTTTCGTTCTTGCCCTGTGCATGATCCGAAATCTTCGTCGCAAGAGGAATAGATAGCTCTGCATCAAAAGTCGATTGAACTCATGAACTCGCTTCGTTTTCTCAAAGTAACTTTGTATGTTGTACGGGGGGGAAGGGGGGTTCCTTGGTCTGGAACCTGTTTTGAGATCTTCCCTCTGATAGGCACTGGAAAATATAAGAGGAAGCCTTTTGACACTAAAATCGAATTTGACCACTATTATCGTCAATGGTAAGAGACCTGAAATCATTCTGCAGCTCTGGATTTGATGACAATCTCCGATTAAGACGCCGTTCCTCGGTAGGATACCTGTACTACGGTAGTTTGAGAACAAGTACTGTAAATTTCTTCCGAAGATCAGATGAAATAAGGTTTAGGCCTGCTGCTAGGCAGATCTACCAATCTTTTAGAAGGCACCAACTGCATATCGCCCCAAGCTAAATCGCTGACTAGGAGACTTTTAATTCGTGTACTTTGGAACCTCCGCTTCCCATATCGAAAGTTCAACAAGCTCGCATGCACTTAACCGAGACATTTCCAGGAGGCATGCCGGACTTTGGGCCCGGTGACATGGATTGTTCCTGACAGGGGCCCATTGATCCAATACGATCCCTTCAAAATGTCTGGCCACGCACGGCGACGCTCGTCCTCGAGCGTGCAATATCAACACTACCGCGTCTACGAGCACAACAGCCCCTACATGGGAGATCATGAAGATTCGAAGATACCCTCAATCAACACGCTGCTGATGAGAATAAGGAGGAGGATGCGATCTCGACAATGCCTTCTGCTAATTGGCCTCCTCTCCTTGGTTGGGTTCACCATATTCTTTTTGCGACCACCTCCTGTTATTGAAAGGTTACCTCCCGGAGTCAAGCTCCCGCCGAAACCTCCTGTTGTGCAATCTCCTGCGCTAACTCCAAATCCTGTGAAGCAAGCCAAGCCGGCGGCTGGGGGAGGGCATCCAATATGGCAGCTGATCAAGGAGGCGGAGCAGAATCACGAGAAGAAGTTGGAGACTCAGTCGAAGTCTTTGGCGGAGGCGGTCATGGAATACCGGCGGCGATATGGCATATACCCTCCCCCGAACTTCGATAAGTGGTACGAATTTGCGAAGGCGAAGGACGTTCAGTTGATAGACGAATTTGATTTAATACACCATTCTTTGCGGCCATTCTGGGGACTGAAGCCGGCAACAATAAGGGCACGGGCACAAGAAGCATTGGGTTTCGATGCGAATAATCTGATTGGAGTTCTCATACGAGATGGAGAGATCAAGAAGATTGATGGGGGAGGGGAATGGCAGATGGAAGCAACAAAAGGGATGATGAAGGATTTCCTCCAATACCTGCCAGACATGGACCTGTGCTTCAATATTCATGACGAGCCTCGGGTCGTTTTGCCGCATGATGACCTCTCCAGACTTGTGGCCAAGGCCAACGAAGTCAGCTTGCCGGCGGCTGCAGCTGCTTTGAGTCCTCGTAATTCATGGTCCCCCAAGCCTAGGGATATCAACGATGGTTCGAGATTTGAGGACGTGAAGACCACTCGTTTCAACGTCTTTGCACATCAACCTACGTGGACCAACTCAAAGATGTCATGTCCACCAGATAGTCCTGCGAGATCACTCGAAGACGGCCCTAAGCAGGACAACATTGAGAGCTATGCATTGGGTGATCTGGGATTTGTCTACAATACGACAGCTTTCTCTGACATCTGTCAATCTCCCTCCTTCAGCGAGACATTCGGATTTTTCGATCGGCCTAACGCCTTCAATGTCGTCCATGACCTGTTTCCAGTCTTCTCCCAGTCCAAAATCTCCTCTTACTCTGATATCTTGTACCCTTCTCCCTGGTATTGGTACGGAAAAGTCCCTTACGAAGAAGAATTAGACATGGAATGGAGAGTCAAAGAAGATAAGATCTGGTGGCGGGGTTCCACGACGGGTGGATTCAGCAGAGACGGAGGCTGGAGACGTCAGCATCGACAACGAATTGTTCAAAAGGTCAACGGAGCCGAAAAAGCCAAGATTCTCGTCAACCGAGCTGAAGCAGACCAGGAAGAAGACTGGCAAGTCAAAGAGGTTCCAAGGAGCGATTACAAGGAAATCTTCGATATCTTCTTCTCTCATGTTGGTCAGTGTGATGATACGGATTGTGCTGCTCAAAGGGAGTTCTTTGATATCAAGGCGACCGCTGCGCAACAAGATGCGTGGAAATACAAGTACCTGCTTGATATTGATGGGAATGCTTTCAGTGGGAGGTTTTATGCATTTTTGAAGAGTAAGAGCTTAGTTTACAAGATGGCGGTTTTTAGAGAGTGGCATGAGGAGTGGATTAATCCTTGGGTTCATTATATTCCGTTGAGTCTAAGGGGTGACGAGTGGGTCGAGGCTGTAAGATGGTTCGCTGGAGAGTTGACGGGGAAGAAGGAGGCTGAGCGGTTAGCACTTCAGGGGAGGAAGTGGGCGAATAAGGTGCTGAGGAACGAAGACTTAGAAGTTTGGTTTTTCAGATTACTGTTAGAGTGAGTTCTCCCCGGAATTCACCGCAAGGAATATTGCTAACCGAGATCACAGGTATGGCAGGTTGGTAGATGACGACAGGGAAACCATAGGATATTCGGGCTGATGTCGGTATTTCTTACCAGTGGGGTTTGTATTTTATAACATGAGCGATGCATTGGTATTCCTCTGAAATGTGGGATGAGAAGGCATGGAGTTCATAAAGGAATATGGGTTCTTGTTCTGTGATAGATGTAAGATTAATATACCCTGATGTTTGTTCTGATAGACTCTTGCCATGGATTGCTGAGTGACTTCTGCTGTAAACTTTAACAAATCGTAGAAGTTGGTTTGCATCTTTTGAAGTATAGCTCACAGTATCGGAAATGCAGAACTGATTTGCAATCTGAGTTCGATAGTTTAGTATAAAGTCAAGATGAGTGTTGAATAGAACCATTTTTTAGTTTCCACGTCTGCTGCTGTTCTACATTCCCTGAGATAACGCCTTGCTATGCTCCCTATAACCTGTCTCTCGACCATCCTAATCGCCTTGCACTCTCAGCTCATTGACTGTCGGCATCCATTTTCCGTCCCGTCGTCCCATCGGCAACTCCAGAATCTCCGTCCTCCTCCACCTCCCGCCCATACGGCTCCGTCCGATACACATCCCTCTGACTCCTCAAATCCTCAAAGGGTTCTTCGACCCTCATGTCCAGGAAATCCGTTTGCCTCTTCTGCTCCTCGGATGTAAGCATTGTCTTCTTATAGATATTCTTCTGTCGCTGTGGCCGGATACCACTCTTCTGCACAATGGGGTAATAGTATGCTCCCTTCTGCCGCAATCCATCCTTGCCGTCGTGAACGGCGATGATGACTTCCTCGTACTTTTCGGCCGCCGAACCAGTAGCAAATGCGCTCTCGTACGCGCGGACACGCTTGAAGCGGATACAGCCATCTCCTGCGCCATTATTCTGCGTGTAGAGCTCCTCGGAATCTTTCTCTGGATCCAGGACGTCGAATTTGCGTTTGAATGCCACCGCTTCGGAAGCTGTGTCGGTCATGAAGAACTCATACTCAATAGTATTATCTGGGGGAGGATAGCGTTCGGGGTCCTTGTTGTAAAGTTCTGCTGCTGCAGCTTTGGCGGCTTCTTCCTCCTCCGTCACGTCCATAGGCTTCAGTAAACTGTTCTCTAGACGGATGTCGTAGGTTGTGCTAGGCGGGACAGGGTTGGTCATGAATTTTATAGTTACGTAGCCGCCAGCGTCGGGGAAGGAGTCGAGATCAGGGAGAAGGGGGTTTGCGTCGATAAGCTTTAGGTTCCGTTTTGTGGGGTGTCGTACTTGGGTGGGATTCTTGAGGTAATTCGCTGCTATTACGAAGCTGTTTTCTGCTTGTTCCTTGATGTATTCAGGTGACTCTTTGTCCACATTCCCGGGAGCTCTCTTGGTGCGGCTTCCGGTATTATTGATCAGTGATCTCGATGTTGTGGACTCGAAACGTGATTTGGAGGTGTAGGATGAGATGTATTCTGTACGTCGCAGGAAGGAGACTCCAGAGTCTGAGAACTTTGGCTTGCCAAGGGTCGATAAAGGTCGCAAGAGAGGCCGATCATGAGGGTGAGGTTGCGGTGGATGTAACGGAGCTTGAATGGCTGGAATATGAAAGTTAGCTTGTGCGCCTAGATATAAGTTGTTCTGTACTTACAACTCTCATCTCCATCGAAGATGCCTGGCATTCCCACTAAATCTAATGGCATACCAAGCTCGGCATCAGCTTCGATGTTCAGCGGTTGATCTCGCGCAAGCCGTGAAGCAAAGCCGGGTGTCGTATATTGTCCGCTAGCAAGGCCAGTATTGGGTATGTCGAGGAGCTTCGGCGGGTTGGGCGGTGGTGGTAAGGCATTGGAGTATCGTATTCTAGCAATATAATCCTGATGGATCATACGCTGCGAAGATGAAGACGCCATTGTGTAGTTGACAAAGCGATTGTGGAGGGAGAGTGGTTGTGCTTGGGTTCAATATTTCGAAGTGTCAGTACGTTGCATTGTGAAAAAGGCTAGCGTGGTTTTGACAAGGCTGAGAGAAATTACCCCTTGACCACATTCTTCCTCAAGTCCGCGGTAAATTCTCAAGAAATCTTGCCAGGTCCTCTTCTTTCAACTCAATCCTTGCTCATTCACCTTATCTGCTATCAAGTGGACCGCTCAGAAGCACGAATTCTCCCCAAGTTCTGATAATTCCTATCTCGCAATCACCAAGCACTGACAGTACTTCTCTCCTTGTTTAGTTTGGGCTTTCTGTTTTCAATTGCTCTTGAATGTGTATCTTTTCACCATGCCCAATCAAAATCATACAATCACAGACAAGGAATATTGGAAATAATTTGCACCAGCGGTGGCGTTTCCACTTCAACTACTGGCCAGGCAAAGCAGCACCACCTGAGCTTAATTAATCAATAAAATGGCAGATGAGAAATTGCAACAAACCTGTCCTGAAAAAGAACGAAAATAACATCAACTATTCATAGTCCCTTTTCCCATTAGCAAGTCCGCCGAAAGTAGAATAACACGAACCGGAAGAAGAGACAACCCTCCGATGAGCCAAGCTTTCAGGAGAGAACTAACACCAGTTCGGGTAATTTAAAAGCTTCACCCAGTTGATGAGGCGGGAAGAATATCTGTGAAGAGTCTGGCAAGGAATGGATGAAGAAATGGAGTTCTAGGGGAATTGATACGTAGAACGAAGCAGAGGAGGCAATCTGTCCACGGCAATGAGATTAGACGATAAAGCAATGATATGGGACGAACCCCCAGATACAGCTCAAGAAAAAAAAATGCTATAGGAAGCCTAGTGCATTGCACAGATCAATTAAACACTCGTTGGACAAAAGTAATAGAACAGGCCAGGTCAAGATCCTAATTGTATCGTATTCTATGCATAGTCCGGCATCCAGCCCGACCACCACCCTTTATGCCCAGAGACCCTAAGTATATAGAGACAGAGAATGCATTATTAAAAGGACACTATACTCTCTCTGATGCAACTTCGCGCATGAAAACATAGATACTTTTATACAACTGATGATTTCCCATCAATACTTCAACGAATCAACAAGCATACCTCCGCTACTCTCTTTTAAGAAAGAAGACCTATCGTCCTTACTAATTGCTGTTCTTGTTGTACTTCGTCTTTCCGATTGAGAATGGCACATATCGGTACTTGATCATATGTTGGATCTGTCTCCGCACTGCTCCACATTAGAAAACCTTCTCAATATCTCACTCCCGACAGGGTAACGTACTCGTCAGCGCGAACAGAATCAACCAATAAACCACCAATACCGGCCAGAATACCGGGACATCGAAAATCGAGAACCAGGTACACACAAAGCCGATAGAAATTGCCCTCGTTGCCGAGTACCAGAACTTGAACTCGGGAAGGCGGCGGATGAAAGGACGAAACTCCTCGTCTTGTTTCGTAGGGAGCCCACCGGCGGAGCCGTCTTCCATGTCGTTGTCTATGGCTTCGTTCGAGGGGTCAAATTTAGGTTGTAGGAAGGCGAGGAACAGATTCAGAAGGTAAATTCCCAGCGAGTATGCGACTACAAATCCATGATTAGCAACCCTCTTGTGGAAACTGAATAGGGGAACATAGAGCGTACCGATATACCAGCCCTGTGCGACAAATATTCTCAGGAAGAAAACCATGAGGAGCCCAACGGTTCCCATCCACCTGTATGGAACGTATGGCGTCGATTTATCCAGCCATGCTTGGTATTGCTATATCCATCCTCCGTCAGCTTAACGTTCATCTCAAATTGTTGGACAAAGCCCGAGTGCATAGAGGTTAAAGGAGGACTCACTCGTTGCAGCCTCGAGGTATGCGCGCTCACAGCCGCAAAAGGGGTCTGCTCAGGCTCCATTGAATCCATCTTTCCAGCTTTTCCTTTCTCTCAATCAGGATTACTCTTCGCCAAATGTTGTAGAGAAGCAAGAGATTCTTTGATAGCAATTGCAAGTGTGGTTGGTTGTGGCGCAAAGGAAGGAGGCCTCGTAATGTCGTTGAATCTCGGACACCTGTTCGCGTCCAAATCTGGCCGTCAAAAAGTTGAGAAGGGGCCTTCGGCGGGCCGACAGTATGACCGTAGCGCCAATCTGCACATGACTACAACGACTTTCAGGTTCTCCCTGTTTAGCCTCATTATTTTTAGCGACCTTAGTCATCTAATGTCCGGAAAAACTTCACTACAACACCACCTCACGAAATCGACTCGGCATCCTCCTAATTTATTAACATTAAAGCTATTAGCAGTTTATTATAGATAGAACTAATAATAACTATTTGAGGTCATACCACACCCTTTAGCCCGCTCGATTCATCCTCTTGATACCTGAAGCCTTCCGAAACCTCCAAGTAGCTTGTGAGCACAGATGAAACACGAATAATAGGTCCAGGTTGTATCCGTTGGATGGGCAAGCTACGTGACAAACTAGTTTGGTATAGCTCCCGCTCTCCACACTTCGTTAACGATCATCAAGGAACTCTGACCTGCGCGCTCGTCAAGGAAACCCCTCGTATTATTCGGACTTCATAATGTCACGCTCTTATAAACTCTTTCGCGCTATGGCTGTCCTCCATGAAGATGCGCAGGCTATTGCTCGTTCAGACGATAATGTCTATTGATTCAATTACACCACCCGCACCTTCATGAAACGCGAAATCCCTCTTTCCAAGAGAAACGTCAGCAGTCTAATGGGGAAACCTATCGAAAATCCATGGTTCAAAGTACACTTTCAAAACGAAACCGCTGCACTACAACGGCTTAGAAGTCAAGCAAAAATTCCAGTACCTAACTTAAGATCATGGGGAGAGGACAGCGAAGGATTGCGGTTTCTTGAGACGGATCTTGTCGGGGGAGTCCAACTCGAAAGGCCTGGGAAAGAGTGCCGGATGCCAAACTTCCATTCCCTTAATGGAGAGAAGATTGGCAAGAGTTGCGACCAATGCGCCGACTTAGCTCAGAAGAATCTCAGTCAATTCGTCGAAGAAAAGCTTCTACCTAACTTGAAGAGTCTCACATCATCCACGACGAGACTCAATGAATTTGTGATCCCACCACGTGGACCCTGGGCTCTATCGACCGACCAAGTGGGAGGCCTGAACGTCTGATGAGGAAGAATATGTTATGATCCATGGCGATCTCGGTCCTCACAACAGCATAATGAATTTGGAAGCATTGGAGATGAGATCTATCATCGACTGGGAGTATAGCGGGTACCTCCCCCCCCCCCCCGGAACAAGAAATGGGGTGCTACAAGGGATGAACATCTCGCAAATTTTAAGGATGAGGAATCTTGCTCGCAAACTGGCCGCCACCATTAACCCATAGGGATCTGGTTGCTATTGAGAGTTTTCTCTGCTCGCTTGGTATCTTGTGGCTATGGTCCCGTAGGAGGTTCTGACGGGGAGGGTTATTTTCGAGAGGCGTCAAGGAGAGCGAGACGTCGACTTCGAGGATGTTAGCAAGAGAGCGAGACAATGAGGGGGGAGGGAAGGCACTAACAAATGAGCGTTCAACGATAGATACTATGGTTGTGGAGTTGTGAATCGAGGCCGCGGGAAGCGTTGAGAGGGCGAGCTTGGAGAAGCCTTCGCCTTAGGGGAGTATCCAGAACGGTGAGGAGGCACAGGACCAGTTGAGAGTCCGACGCCTGTGTGCAATTTTGGGAGGGTCGCGGTTTCCTGCGAGGTCGCGCATTGATCTGACGCGTGTTGCAGTTTGAGGTCTGAGACCTGTTTCAGGGTACGCTTTGGCCTAGTGCCACGCCCATATTATGAGCTCTGGAAGCCCACCTGTAAATTAGTGGTTATCTTCTCCTTGATGGAATACACTCATTTGACCCGAAAAGACTGAGATTTCAACAACGCGAACAAGCGAACGAAGGCACGTGCGCAGTGGGCCGGGTAAGCGAGTGGTTGAGGCGGCGTAAAACAGCACACAATGCCAGTCTAAGCCAGGGTCAACTCTTGCAGGGGTTCTTGCCGAGTGCGCTTTACGTCGGTCGGCATGTCGGCTACAGAAAGCCAGTTGGTGGGTTGCATGATTCCCTAAGGTGGTCGTCTTGTCTAAACTTCAAACTCGAGTTCAACTTTTCTTCTTTATGCAAAGTGAAAATCCGAACTGAATTGAGAAGGAATTGACAATACAAAAGGATTAAAAATGGCTACTATCATGAGTATGAGGCCAATTGCCTCTCGATTCAGAGCTGCAACTTCCGCCCTGCCTGCCATAGCTCGTACTTACTCTGCCTGGTCAGTGAAATCCTACGAATTCATTCAAACGACAGAGCCACGGCCGGGTGTGGGACAAAGTATCTCCTCTTCTCCCCTCCTTCTCCCTATTAATCACTAACAACTCTAGTAACTCTCAATCGCCCCAAGGCCCTCAATGCCCTCTCGACACCTCTGATCGACGAACTTAACCACGCATTACAATCTTTCGATAAATCTCCCGAAATCAAGGCCATCCTCCTAACCGGCTCCCAGAAAGCATTCGCAGCAGGCGCAGATATTAAGGAGATGAGCACCCTGACCTTCTCCGAAGCCTACACGAATTCCTTCATAGAATCATGGTCTTCGCTCACCACCTCGATCAAAAAGCCCATCATAGCCGCAGTCTCAGGACATGCACTGGGAGGCGGTTGCGAATTAGCGTTGATGTGTGATATCCTCTATTGTACAGAGACGGCGAATTTCGGTCAGCCAGAGATTAAACTTGGGACGATTCCTGGTGCGGGAGGAAGTCAGAGGTTGACAAGGGCAATTGGGAAGGCGAGAGCAATGGAGTTGATTTTAACAGGGAAGAGCTTTAGTGGAAAGGAGGCTTTTGAGTGGGGTGTTGCTGCTAGAACTTTCCCCACCTTCGACGAGTTGATTGAGGGCAGTTTGGTGACGGCGGAGATGATTGCGGGGTGTAGCAAAGTGGCGGTTATGGCAGCTAAGGAGGTGGTTAACAAGAGTCAAGACTTACCGTTGAGAGATGGAGTGGAGTATGAGAGGAGGGTTTTCCACAGCTTGTTTGGCAGTGAGGATCAGAAGATTGGGATGAAGGCTTTTGCGGAGAAGAAGAAGGCTGAATGGGTCCATAAGTAGGAAAAGTGCTGTGAAAGCAGTATCATTGTTCATAAATAGCTAAATGCGCATACGCTAAACCGGATCCTGAAAGCCCTGACAAACCCTGAAACGCCAATGTGTGTGTTCCGTCCGGAGACGGCATGCTGATATCTCTCTCTATTTCCTAAATACAGTCTAGATTTCCTCTCTCCATTCAGAAGCCATTGACCATTCTTTGCAGAAGCCAAGCCAGCTCCTCCTCACACAATGAGACCTATGGCTGGGCGGACTTGGCGTCGAAGTGTGAGATGGCATAGCTGGTGGTGAAGTTATGCCATGTGACTGCGTAGTTGTAGTTGCATCTTTGCAGCCCCAGATATATCCCGGGGTGCTGCAAGTAGCAGAACTTGAAGGCGCTGGTGTTGAGGCCGGGGATGTTGCGGAAGCGGGGTCATTGCAACCGAACCATCCAGGGGTCTTACAAGTAGTTGTAAGTGTCTCCCTTGGCGTACTGGTACTTGCATGAGGCTTGGTCGTCGTCGTCTCATCATTGCAGCCAAACCACCCTGGAGTCTTGCAAGTCGAAGTTGTAGTTGTAGTTGTAGTGGTAGTACTTGTTGAGGTGACAGGATTCGTCGAAGTCGTCTCATCCAAGCAGCCCCACCAGCCAGGAGTCTGGCAAGTTGTTGTTCGCGTTCTAGTCTTCGTAGAAGAAGAGGATGAAGTCGACGACTCAGTCTTGTTGCCAGTGACCTCTTTCCAAAGCGGGCAGTCATAGCATTCCGGTGTAAACTTGCACTCAGGTGCTTGTGTCCATTTCTTGATTACGTTTTCAATAACGTAAATAATCTTGTGTGTAATAATTGAGACTCTTGTTCCATTCGTGTTAACAACATCCCACACACATTCTCTACCGCTGTGGCAAGCACTTTCGAGTGCGTAGCCAGCGTAGGAACAGCTAGCTGTAGCTCCATTGCATGTCCCCATGTATATGGGGTCTGCGTTATGGCCGAAATGATAGGCGCCTGTATATTCTCGTTGAGCAGGTTTATCTGGATTTACTCCCGGTGGCACCGGAAGCCCGAGTCGCGTTGCGGGCAATGCATCCGGAACTGCCTGAAACGTGAGAGCAGGTACTCCATAAGTGAGACCAATCATAGCGCTGACAGAACCACCTAAGGAATGGCCAGCCATCCAAACGTTCGCATCTGGATACAGAGCCGTGACGTTTTGGTATAGATATCGAGCGGCAGTGTAATATCGATTTTCTTTCTTCAGACTGTGCTTCAGACAACTTACATTACAGGTGTATGTGCCTTGGGCGCAGTCGCAAACTTGGCGATATAAATAGTTGCCTTGTTGACCACAACAACAGCTGAAGAAGAGATTGTCGTTCTCTTTGTCATTTGTCGTGGTTCCGTCACCATCCCAAATAGCAAGGGTCGTTCCCTTGACCCCGATGACGATAGTTGAGTTGGTCTCGTCGGCATACAAGTATCCTCGAAGACCATCCCCATGCCATCCAAATCCATAGTCATCGGTTCTGTTAAACCCTCCGTTGACATCCTTCCAGTCTCCTGTGTCCGGGGTCGGCACATAAGCATTAGCTGCCATTTGAGCAAATGTTAAGATCGTTCCAACATCCGTTACGTCTGGACCATCCACTTCGTCCATGGACCAAGCATCGAGTTGTGATGCCCATACTCCTTCGTACTCCCGGGCCGCAGCCACGAGAGGATCAACCACGGAGGGGCGACGGTCCTTTAATCGATGGATATTCATCGGGCTACTTCGTGCCACCAACGGCTTCGGTGCCTCCTCTATCATAACCCCTTCATCTGACTCTATCCATAGTGGTGATTCGTCCTGTACAACGTCGTGCCTTCGATGTACAGCGGGGCGGTTGAGGTCTCCGTGGATGAAAACATGGCGTAATGTCTAATAGTTAAAGTCAGCACGCATCTATAAAGAGACCCATCCAAACCCACAAAGGCGTGTTCCTTTCCTGAAGGGTGTGGGGCATCGGGTTGTGAGAGTTGAGGTGGGAGAATGGGGTCGGGTTCTTGTTGACGTGACGAGGCAGCAATCGGCGTTGATAAGGCAAGGAAAGAAAGCAGCAGTCGAGCTGTGACTCTGCCTGCAGAAGTGCATTCTGACTGTGGTCGCCGGTGCAGCGGCATGTTGGAGGAAAAGTGCGAATATAGTTGAAGGAAAGAAGCAAAGGGAAAGGGGGAAGTGATGTTGTTGACGTCGTCGTACCTACTCCGCATGTAGGCAGGTAGTGGCGTCAGGTGCTAGTGCAGGGATGTACGGATGCCACCGCTTTCAGCTTGTGAGCCACAAGTGACCAGATTTACGCAGGCTTCTTTGATAACGAAAGGCGGCCGCCATATCTCGAGGCCCCTACCATCTCGACTCATCACGCTTCGGTATCCACGGGACACTTCACAGAATCAATGCTCTCACTTCCTCGCGGATGACTCCTGGATTGGTGGCCATGTAATAACAATTCCTATTGATTTGTTTCCTTCTTCTCCGCAGTTCGCCATTTCATTTTCTTGCTACACCTTCGTTTACCCAGTCCATTATCCCCCCGGCTTGACCAGAGTTTCAGGCATTACAATTCATGCGACATCGTTGGCGAAGAGCTCATAAGGTAGAGACCTCCCCTCAACTCTTCTTCCTTCCAAAACCATTCCACAATGCAGGCAATTTCTAACAACGTGATGTTCGCTCTGCCAGATTTCATGGCCTCTGCGAACAGAAGGAAGAACGACAGTCAACGCCCACGGCCATTGCATTTATCCAAATCCTTCACGCGCGTCGAACCACCCAGTCCGGAACGGCTAACACGAAGTCAACGAGCGAGCACAATCCAGAATGGAGTGATGCCAGAGAAAGTGATGGCCAATCTCTCAAGAGAAAATGCGAGACCTCGAGCTCAACCAGATGCTTTTGAGAATCACTCAGAGCAGGATGAAGATGACACAGAGACGCTGATAGAGGGGTCGGGGAAGCACCCTGATGATTTTGATGAGCTACCAGTAGAGTTGGCAAGCTTAAGTGATACGTCAGTCTATCTGGAGCTCGATTTTTGCAATTCCTAATTCTTCTGCAGTTTCATAGATTCGCTGTCGGCGAAAATCCACCCCACACCTCCCTCTGTCGACAAGCTCTCCGGACTTTTTCAAGACTTCTATACAGTCGCTGCTACCCATATCAGCACCCACATCTCTGCCTTGTCGTCACGGCAGCACCGAGAGAGCTCGCCAACGCCCTCCATATCATCACTCTCGTCAACGGCGAGTAAATTAAGGGCAAAGGCAGTCTCCATTAGTACCAAGGATCGACCGAAGCTTCCACCTCCGAGGAAAGATTCTGATCAGCAGATGTTGACTGCTGAAGAAATTGCTGGTAGGAAACGAGCACGAAAAGTTCTTGAGCACAAGAGGGTTGCTTTAGAAGAAGCTGTTGAGAGGAGAGTTTGTGAACGCATATACGAGCGAATATGGAGGCACAGGAGTACCCAAGATGAAGCACAAGACGAGAAATTGAGGTCAAAAACTATGGCATTATCAGTCGTCGGCATTGGTTTGGCAGATTTGGGGGTGGATGTTGGCCAAGACGCCAGTGCAGACCCAGATGCGACAGAAAACAAAGAAAAGGAGGTCCGTAAATGGCTGGAGGAGGCTAGGGAAGAGCTGTTGGCAATGAACAAGGAGAAATATCCTCTCGGCAAGCTCCAACACCTGAAGGCCGCCCACCGGTGTATCGTTGATACCTTGGCGCACTTCCACCCATCCTCCTCGGCCGATGAAATCATGCCCATGTTGATTTACACACTCATTACATCTCCGCCTGAGGATATCGATGTCATCAGCAATTTATACTTCATTCAGAGGTTTCGAAACGAGACCAAGATTGATGGGGAAGCTGCGTATTGCTTGACAAATTTGGAAGCAGCGATCACTTTCCTGGAAACCGTCGATCTTGCAAGTCTTCGCGCAGACGAGGTTCCATCCGGGCCTCCAAAACCGAACACTCCAAGATTAGACAAGCCTGATGCAATGGTGCTGCCACTCACCCCTTCAGGAGCAGCAACTCTTGGCGTTAGCGACGTGAATGTAAGTTCAGAGATCACGAAAGCCGAGCCATCGCCCTCTGGCCTCCGCCCAGCAATTCAAGCCCACAGTCGGCGACTCAGTGACATGTTCCAACCACCAGCTGTTTTAGGTGCCGCTGGTGATGCGGTCTTCAATAGCGCTGATCAAGGCTTCAAGACCATCGGCAACAGTCTTGGCGACAGTTACAAGTTCCTGCTCGGAAAGCTTAAAGAGCGTCAAGACGAGGCCACAGGTGAAAAGACCGAGATCATTGTCCCTAAAACCCTTGACGATGCTCGAAAACTGATTAGCACACCTCCACTCGAAGATGATGGATCTGCTAGTGGTGGAAGCTCTCTCAACACACCCGAGCCAACTGTGAGAAATCGCAGTGACCCGGGAGCAAAACCCGATGACAAGGTTCTGAGTATGATCAGTGGGAGAGGTTTGGCACGAGATAGGAGCACTGATAGCATACGAAGTTCTGGGAGCAACAAAAAGGTTGCCTTTCAAGAAGGAGAGAAATCGCCTTCCCCACTTCACCAGCCGCCAGCAACCTCGGCAAACCCTGCTATCGTTGAGTCAATGCGAAATCTTGGAAATTCTCTCAATCCAATGAACAGGATCGCTGGGATAGGCATGATGCGCGGTTTTGGGCGTGTAGCCCCGACTTCTGCACCAGTGACACCGAAAACAACAATCCCAGACGGTGGTGTCGCTGACTTGACCACTGTAAGTTCCACTCCTCTACAAATAAGGTTTCGGTCCTAACAATCGTAGGCATTTCCTGATCTCGCACCAGCCCTCCCCCCTAAGGAAATACCCAAGATCGCACCACCGATCAAGAAGTTCATGGATTTGCAAAATCCAGGTGATCTAAAAATCAATGAGGTCCTAGAGTTGCTGAGAGATTATAGACGGCTGGCTGGGGCGTTAAAGGACATGGGTGCTCTTTGAGTAAATAGCTGCCCTTGGGACGGCATTAGCGGCGGCATTTGATGGCGTTTTGGAACTACAATGGCATGTTTTGTAAGGTTATATGGCTAGGGACATATTAGCGAAGCAGAGGGCGGTATTCCGCACCTACTACATCACCAGTTTGCTGCTTGACGCTCTTGTTTAGCAAACCACAGATTGAGAGAGAAATCCAAGAATATTCGAAATCTTAGTTCGGGAGAATTACCTTCGAGGGTATGAGTTCATGATTCCAAAATCAAGTAGGGGTCGGAAGCTAGTTCTCCCTAAGTCCTCTCCGTTTCGTTGCCTCTCGAGTGAGTTGAGCTCGCTTATTTTCGCATACGCTCAAAACGCTGCAAAAAGCACTTCCAAAAAAAATGCAAAAGAATCCATTCGGACCAGAAACTCAGCTTTTGAGGGCTTGGTTATCTGTGGCAGAGCGGCTCTCCACGTCAGAGCTGTATGGTACACATTGCGGCAGTAGACAGGCTACCTCATCCGTCGTGTTGAAGCTGAGACTGGCCGTGATGGGACAAACACCGCAGTAGACAAGCTACCTCATCGTTGTAAGTCTAGAGGTTAGTGCTGCTTAATTCCGGAGAATGAAGACAACCTAACCTACGGTGGAGATCTCTATGGGGAGGAAAATCCTTATTTTGATATATAACGCTGTTGAATTCAATTCACTTGTATGTGGAAGGCGAGCCGCAGTGAGTTGTGGTAGTGGGGGAAACCAGGTATCCTTGTATCAACCGTTATTTTTATCAAAGTCAAACCCAAATCCCATTTTGAATTCAGACTTTCAACCGGATCAATATCCTCTATTTCTCATGCATTTCTCCCTTCCTCGCTTTCGGGCCCCTTGTCTCTTTCACTTTCTGGGGATCTACCATGAAGCTGGTATCTTGCTTCTTCCGCCATATAGCTGAAAAGTATCCACACGAATTTAGATCTACCGGAACCTACCCAGTCGCAGCCTTACTCCCTGCAGGTGTTGCCAGTGCCCTGACAGCAGCCATTGTCCGGGATCTTGTTCCCTGAGTCCCTCGCTTAACTTCGAGAAGGAGGTGGCGGGGTAGTCATTTTCTGTCAACGTCTTTCTTTTACTGCAAGTTTCTTACAGATAACATTTCTTATATAAATCCGAATGATTTTGACGATTAGTTAATAGGAGTCAAACCAATCTTTATTAAACAATTTGTCCAATCTCTTGTGCAATGACCCCAAGGATGACGCTCCGCAGCCCCTTGAGCCGACAAATCATTCCCGAATCCTAACTACAAACGGCGGGTGGAGGGAAAGATGCTCTGTTAATCTTCGCTGCTGGTTTTGTCGTCAAAGCTCTCGTGTGGGTTCGATCCATCTTTTATTCCAGAACCAGTCAGAATTGCGCTGACACATTTGCAGGATCCTTTCAAGAGTATTGAACTACACAAGGCCCCTTCTCTGACGAGCATTCTGAAATGCAAGTATAGAAACGACTACTACTAGTATTATGGACATATCTTATGTCCTGCCTTTCCCAGCGGATAAAAAATTGACCCCATGTTGCAAACACAATAAAGTGGGTTTGCATGCCATCATTAGTATTCTTCACCATTTTGTACGTTTTTTTTTTTTCGCTGGCAGGTTTCTTAGCAGGAATGTCAGATCATTAATATAGTTAAGAGATATGTTCAAATTGAAGTGGATACGATGCTGGGCGTTATGCATGGGGGTTGGGGCGTGCGGAATGTGTTGAGTGAGCCTTGAGGCGTTGTTTGGGCAAGGGTCGAAAAGTGGTATAGGAGTGGGTTTGGCGATTTGATTATTTGTACTGGGATTGCGGCCGCGGTTGGGGAATGGAAACTTTCGGGGAAGAGAGAGCGGTGGGGTCATTATTGGTCTTAAGGAGAGGCTGAGAGATAAGTGGTTGAAGGGGGGGGGTTGAATGTACCGCAGCTTGTGATACACTTCAAAAAAGTACGTTCTAGAACTTCTGGTACCTCCAGTTCGACTATTTCTGCTATCCAGCTATAGACTCTTATGCCTATCGGAGCCCCCGAATACGAGCTGGATATCCAGTTGGCCTAGCATATTCCAGTTAGTCTAATATAACTAGTATGGCCTAACTATATCTCTAAACAAGCTAACCCCTCGGGTTATATACAGTACGGCCTTCTTGTTACTTTAGGCTTTATAGACTACGGAAGGCTTATTTCTAGATATTCTACAATTAACAACTAGTGATCTTCACATATAGCTCCTTAATATGCCGGCATGCCATGTATATGCCCTCCATGAGAATATACTCACGCTAAAATCAGCCCGATTAGAGCATAGTCTAGCCGGAGACCCTTGACCTCCAACTAACCAAACACAAACGTCGATCTGGAGCTCTAGTGCGTATTTGGAACTCCGACAGGCATATAGGAGTCCAAAGCCGGATAGCAGCAACAGTCGAACTGGAGGTACAGTACCAGATCCGAAAGAGGAAATAGAGCATCACTTATAGAGAAGACATTAGCCAAGTCAACCAGTGTTTCGTTAGCGAGAATGTCGCAAGGTCTCCAATCAAAAAATCCATTAACCAACTACAAAACATTACTTTAATCGTAAGGACTGTCTATTTTCGTCAAATTCAAGCCTGGATCGCGTTCAAACATCGCATCATCCAATTCGTGTGTTCTAATTCACCTCTTCACAGTATTCTCTTCGGCTCTTGCAACTTGTTTCCCAACACTCGACACTTGTGCTCAGACCAAAGATTTATACCTGGACCTCAACTTCAACAACCGGTGCAGCTTCAGGAGCAGCCTCGGGCGCCGCCTCAGGTGCTGGCTCAGGCGCTGGCTCAGGAACCGGGGCAGGGACAGGGTCGGCCTCGGGCTCACGCCTGTACGTGCCATAGCTAGCATATGGGCTGTATGACTTTGGTGGGGGAGGCGGGGGAGGGTAGTCGGTGTAGGTGCCGTAGGTGCCGTAGCCTGAAATTTATCAGAAATGTTCTTCGTGTGAACGTGTGATGTGAGGCTTAAAGTGGCGGTTGAAGTGAAGATTTGAGGGGGTGACTTACTAGGGTATTTTCCGTAATCTGCGCGCCGGGCTAAAGGAGAGCGCCTATAGGTGCCGTAAGTGGCGTACGGTGCGTAAGAAGCTGGGGGAGGTGGTGGAGGTGGTGGAGCAGGGTAGTCGGTATAAGTGCCGTATTTGCCATATTTGCCGTAGCCTTGTGACGATTAGTTATGTTTTGATAAGAAAGATCGATAGTGGATACTTACTTGGATACTCTCCATAATCTCCGTAATCAGCTGGCACTGGCTCTGGTTCTGGTTCTGGCTCCGGCTCCTAGATCCCAAGATATGAGATTAGCGGTGCCACCGAGGTAGAGGATATAATTGGGAGTGATGACATGGAAGCGAACGGCTGGCAAATTTTGTTAAATAGGAAATGAGACTTACGGGCTCAGCCTCACGTTTGTACGTGCCATATGTGGCATATGGGCTGTAAGAAGTAGGGGGTGGTGGAGGAGGAGGGTAGTCAGTGTATTTGCCGTAGGTACCGTAGTCTACACTTGGTCAGAGATGCTCTTGAGGTGAAATGGAGGATGTAGCAGTATGGGTATTACTTACTAGGATATTTTCCATATTTTCCGTAATCTTCAGGTGCAGGATCACGCTCAATCACATCAGGGACAGCATCACGCTTCTCTTTGTACGTGCCATAGGTAGCATATGGGCTGTATGACTTGGGTGGTGGGGGAGGAGGAGGATAACTCCCGTACGTTCCGTAGGTACCATAACCTATGCGTCAGTCAGAGATGTCTCTTGGGTTGAGAGCATGAAGACATACTTGGATACTTTCCATAGTCTGTTGGGACGGCGGAGACAGAGGCTGCGGAGGCCGCGATCAAGACAGCAAGTTGAGAGACACGCATGTTTACTGGGTGTACGAGAGCGCTGGAAATGAATGAGAGATATGGGAGATGGCTAGAACAGAAGATGAAATGTGATTGGGAGCTGAGGATTGAAGGACGGGTGACTTCGAGTGGGCATATAGCATATATACCAAAAGGTGTGGGTGGCAGCTTTGAGCCCTTGACATCTATGTAAGAGACAGTCACAAGGAACCTCAAGTAACAACCTAGAACCCCATCGTATCCGGTTGGATCCTCCTCCATCAGCCCTCCGATGAGTCCTAGCTCGTGAGGGCCAAATAATATATTCCCATTTACGGGAAAGCCTTCCCCACTTGAATTTTGGCTGCATCGCGTAGTGACCCTGGGACGGAGATACAACAATGCACGAAAAATATTCCCTGAGACTAGGGTACAGTTACTTCTTATGGTTACGTGCGAGGCCGTATCTGCAACGTGATATACTCTGTTTGGACAATGTAAGAAATCGGCGATGCCAAGAGATTGACAAACAGCCCTGGGCATTGACTTCCCAAGGAATCTGCAGCTGGTCACCCGAGGCACCAAAGACACTAATTTGTTACGTATGTTCCTCCAGTGCTTGCATATACAGAGACCATAAGTTGTTTGTTTGGTAAATCAAAATGCAGCTCGCCGGGGATAGAGCAGCCAGCATGGCTAGCGTAGCAACGAAACTCACCCAGCTCCCCACAAAGCCAGGAACTTCCCGAAGTAGGAAAAGTATTAAAAAGCCACGGGCAACAGAAGATTGGATGAGGAGAGAGGGAGGCGGGACAAAGAATGGCAGAGATCGGTCCATGAGTTGAAGTGACGTTAAACATCCCTGGGACCCCGCCATCCCGGCCCCCACACTGGTTGATCGGGGCTCGGAACACAGACAAGTACGTGTACGTAGAAGTAGGAAACGAATTGTTAAAGAATATCTCGTAATTAGGCCATGTGCTCGATGTTTATCCGAGCCCTCAAAGCTTCTTCGGCCAGAGAGAGAAGGAAGTCGTCTATTTTCAGATACGGGATGTGATGGTACTGTACAGTAACCTAAGGAGGCTAAAATTTATTTTTCGAAGCACAGAAGCTCGGCAACATTGCACCGCCAATTGACACCGTTTGTGCTTTGCGGGGTACTGTACGCCGCCACATCTAGTTCTGGACTTCCTTGTCGATCTCATGTGCCGTGTCTCAGCTCAGCTCTCAGCCCTGCCAGCTCGACTAACAACATCATCATCAGAAAAGCAAACAATCTTCCTCGGGCTTGCTTCAGAATCCCCTCAAAAACCAACACTTAAAGCGTAATCAACTCTACGAAAAGTCGCTCACGAAAAGTCCAGCTGAGCTCAGAAAAACGCCGAAAGCCGACAACTACCTAACTACCAGCAGCAACATACATCGAATACGAGGGCTCTTAATAATCAACGACCATCTGTTCCTGCACCTGCTCGTATGCCAGCCCTCCAAGCGTGCCAAGACTGCCCAGACTGCCAAGACTTCATTGGTTTCCTGTGCTAAAAGGTAGGTCATTTGCAGCATCAGAGGAATATAGGACACGGAGAAGCAAACAACTCAAGTGGCAGCCAGTGAGCCACTCCACGTGCTAGTGCATTGCACCATCGATGCAAGCTTGAAGTCAGAGAGGATTTACCCCGCTCACACGAGCTGCAGCCAGACGGTTCCGAGCTGAATCCTTGTCCTAAAATACGTCTCTGTCAAAAGTGCTGTCAGCTTCCTCTCCCTCCAGTCATTCTAGTGCTTAATTCTGCACCAGATAAATCTCGGAGCTTTGCACTCATTTTTGTCAAAATCCACAACAATGAGTTCTCATATCTACAGCCCACTCGAAGACAAGAGCGAGAATGGTTCTCAACCATCAGAAGATTCTGAGAGGTTGCTTGGAAACGATTCAGGAACAGTTTACAGAAAGCCAAGTCGAAAAGTCCCAGTTTGGGTTCCCATTCTTCTGATCCCGCTCATCTCCGTGTGTCTAGTCGGATTTGGAGTCTGGATCGGTAGCCACTGGGTTGCCGATGTCAATGCTGTTTGTCTTGCTCATGTTCAGCACTACTGTGAGTTCACACCTGAAGCCAGAAATGATTCACATGCTTACTTTGCGGAGCTCCAATACAGAAAGAAGTCGATAATTCATACCATTTGGTGATGTTTAATGGCTCCTTCATGAAGGAGAATATCTACAGACAAGCCGGCAGCCCAGAAGTAGATGCGGCATGGCAAGCACTAGGTATCGACTGTAAGTTACTGGAATCCTTCCGTAAACAACCCCAAAAATCTCACAAGCTCCCAGACAGAGGGATTGCAGTTCCTCTCGACGAAGCCCCAAAATCAGGCATCAAACCAGATGGGGTCCAAATCAACCCGAAGTACGGCGGTGGCTTCCCCGCTAATGTTGAAGGTCTCCATCATCTGCATTGTCTCAACCTCGTTCGACAGGGTCTCTACTACAACATCGATTACTACCGCGCCAAAGGAGAAGGTGCTTTCATCAACAATGGCACCGTTGTTCGGTACCATATCTCTCATTGTCTGGATATTATCAGACAGCAGTTGATGTGCACCCCTGATACTGGATTGCTGGGACAAGTCTGGTGGGATCCGGAAGCTCCGAAGGCTTTTGTGGATTTTAACACTGAGCATAAATGCAAGAATTATGATGCGATCAGGGAGTGGGCTAGGGTGAGGCAGTTGCCTGCGAGTGTCCCAGCCGACTTCTTGAAGGGGCCGGAAGTGGAAGATAGAATTTATGATACGATTCCTTGATAACTGGGGATGTCAAGAGGATGCAGTAAACCTCCTGAGAGAGGCTGGGAATATATGAATCTGTGCTCGAGCTAGAAGGAAACTCACACGTGGGCGCAGATCCTTCAAGTACAGAGCCGAAAGAGAGGCTCTTGGCGTCGACGGACCTAAATGTTCTACGTTCTACCAGAGATACAGGAATTGGGATGAGGTATGCGGAGAGGATTTCTGGACCTTTGGAAGGAGGAGAGAAACCTGGCTTCACGGTCCTTGTTTAAGGAATCAATATACAATAATATGTAGAATAATGTCAACACATGTGACATATCCACATCCCTTCCAAACACTCTTTGTATTCATCCCAACCGCTCGCCATATCCATAAACCCAAATAAGCCTCAAACTCTTGCCGAGTGTATTCGATTTCAGAACCAGAAATCATACAAGAAACTTCTTGTGGCTTTACAAAACCTAGCGCGCGTGACTAAACTGGTGCATACCAGGCATGGATGCAAAGGTGCCTTTAAGTCTATCCCAGACATTACGCAAATAGCCAAGACCTCTAGAAGAGGGCGACACATTGACTTGTACTCCATCAGTCAGTTGAAACAAATCCGAATACTGATAATAAAATTAGTCCCATACATGAGATGAAAGTTGTTGCTGTCAAAGGTTGTGGATGCTAGCATTACCAGAGCAGGAAAAGCAACACAAACCTCTGATAGATCAATATCATGCTAAGCATATCACACACTCAGAAGTTGATGTCTCATGGAAGCGCGATAGTGAAGGTAGTCAGCTGTGTTGTTCACGCCGAATAAGACACTGTGATTTAATTCTTTTACAGTGTCGGGTGAGAGTAGATAGGAGGAAGTTATTTGGATTTACAGTATACCAGGAGGACATAAGAATCCTCTTTCAGCCTGGATAAAAATGGAATATACAATTTTTTGGCTCCTCTCAGCTAAATCTTCACTGATAGGGCAGATAGATGTTAGCTAATATAACAGAAAAGAGCCAAATCGAAAATAAACAGGATGCTTTTCCTGGAATAGCTTTAGGGCCACTTCCACTCATGCTAAGGGCGACTTAAAAGTGAGTGGTCAGCAATCGTTCGGTTTAAGTGAGGGGCGGCACTACTCCACAAGGTTGAGATTGTCAGGCATTAATTTATTGCAGATATGCTGTTCAGTTTGATCGGTTTATGTATGCGCCCTTGAATAACTTCATGAACACCTCCATCTTTGAAGGGTACAAGATTGCACCACTTGCATATCAGAAACACGGAAAGTCAAAGAGATAGGAGGGAGGCAGTGAGCAATTTTCAATGAAGCTCAAAGACTTTCCAGATAACATATAGGTTTGCTGGAATTTTTTGAAGAGAAAATATATCTTTTTTTGTTACGTGAAGCTAGATCCAGGAAACCTTAGCACAGAAGGGTAATGTACTTCTTGGGATATTCAAAGACCGAGAAAAAAAGTGCAGAATTTCGGTTTACTTGAGCACACAGACATGAAGAGCTAGTAATGCCTCATTCCAATATCTACTACGTCTGTTTTATTCACTAGCCACCTTCTGCCCGCGGTGACTAGCGGGTAGCGTATTCATGGTGTTGCAAGTGAAAGATGAAGATTGGAGCTGGAAAAGGATTACCAGCTTGCTCTTCACTTCTGATCTGGGCTATAGAATACCTTCTGATATAGGTGGAGGGAGGATGCAGCAAATTGCCTAAACCTCAGTCTGTTCCCTGGACAAACGCGACGCGACTCCACAAGAAAGCGTGCTCTTATAACTCTATTCTGCAAAATAGAAGAGATATCATCACACGACACGCTATGAGTGCATGAGGGCCTAGACATCGAGCATAAATACCTTAGCGCAGCTACGTCTGAGGCAGACAGAACCATGAATAGGTTCAATCCTTACTAGTTGCACTGCAAACGTAAGGATTGCTATATCTTGACACACATTATTCAGCACTCTTCGCAGGATGCATGAAAAGCGCCCCTGATCACTTGGAATTGTGAAGTACTCTCAGGCCGTTTGTCCGGCAGTCAGCACTTGACAGCGGCTGAAAAATTGGCAACAAATTTCATCCAAAGTAAAATTTTGTTGGATTGATAACAAATTGATGTAGAAAGGAAAGGACGGTGTCTCTCCCACCGCCCCATTCCTCCCAGTTCTCCAACTGTCGTGGTCCCCCGTAGTTCTTACCGTGCGGCAGAGCAGGGAAATTCTAAAACGGACCCCCCCCAACTGCTAAAATGGACCCCCCCCTAATTACTAAAACGGACCCCCCCCTAGAATTGGGGCTAGAGCTTAAATAAATGATTCTTATAGTTTAATTTAATACTTTATACCTTAGATAATAAAAAAAAGTATATATAAAGTACCGAATTTTATAGTTTTCTCTCAAAATATATAATCTCGTATACTCCCCTTTTCTGAATTGGATTTACTCTCTCCTCGTTACTTATTATTAATTAGAGATAATATTCTCGATAAGAGCTTCCTTTCAGGACTAATTTCAAGTGAATAATAGATCGAAAAGCTCAAGTGAGAAAAATTTTTTGTATTAAAAAAGAGATAATTCAGAGAGTTATTTAAAAGATAATAATCTACTTCCTGAGACTATAACTATGGATTTCATATAGTCCCCCAGGATTCCGATACCTTACCGAATTTCCCAGTCTAGTAATAATATCAAAACGGTTAATATCAATAACCTAAAGGAGTAGAATACATATTTACGGAGAGAACTTGAAGAGTTTCGAGTATAAAAACTATATAAAGAGTAAGTCGAATTACAGTAACAGATCTATCAGATTAGAGGTCTAGTCCCTCCTATATTTCCTTCTTGCCCTATTAATAATATATTAGAGAATTCAGATACTATACGGAATATAGAATAAACACTTATCTTAATTATACTAATATTACTATTCTCTTTTACTAATCCTCTTTCTCAAAACCGACTATTCTCTTTTAATAATTATAATCTATCTCTGTCCGAAATATATATTATATAAGAGACTATATTATTAGCTCTAAATTAATAGAGACTTTCCAGGGACTATAGTTTCTCTATTACTCTTGGTAAGAAGAAGTCTAGTAATTAAATAAAGTCGATTTTGGCCTATAATCGAAGATATACAAAGTCTGAAGTAATAGATAAGAAGGAGAAGGGAGAAGGGAGTAATAGAAGGTTTCGGGACTATAATTACAAGTTCTCTGTGATTTGTATTAAGAATAAGAATAAGACTGACTGGGATTTATAGTCCCGGGAGTCTTGGAAGAATCCAGAGACAAAGGAGATTACTAATTACTATCTTTATAATTATAAATCTTTATCTATAATTAGAGATAAATACCTATTTTAGTACCGGGAGTAATGAAAAGGGGAGAGATACGAGACTTTAGTAAAATAGTATAATTCGGGATATAAGTCTAGATAGATCCAGTCCTATTTGGAAAAGAATTTTAAAGGAAGAGATTTTATAATTATAAAAGATATATATAATTATATTAATTAATTTCGATATTAGTAAAAGGAGAATAAGAGTAATATCGAAATTCTACTTTCTGAACTTGAATAGAAGAAGTGAATATACTATTCTATATATAAATCGGAAAAGGAAACTCCTAATTATCTATTCTTAATCTTTTTTATATATCCAAAACTACTCGAATATACTAGACTTTATAGTAAACTTCTTATTATTAATTATACTTATAATACTAATAGTACTGAAATATCCCTTTTCGAAATTATTAGAGTTAATATAACTGGGAAATCATTTTATATCTGTTTTGAATTTATTACTAATAAAGACGAGAAGGATTATATTCAAAGTCTTAAGTATTTAAAAGAAATACTTAGAGAGAATATTCCCAAGGGGATTTTCTTAGTAAATAAGACAAAAGTTATAAGGAATACCTTTAAGAAAGTATTCCCGGATTAGACTTATTTACTTTATATTTGGTATACTAATAAATCAATTAGTATTAAGTGTAAAGTTTACTTCTCAAATGAGGAATAGAAAGGATTTATAAATGACTGAACTCAAATTATTTATTCAAGCACTATTAATTTATATAAAGAGACTATTCAGGACTTTAAAGATAATTAGCAAGACTTATATCTAGAGGATATAGTATATATTGAGAATAATTAACTAGTTCCAAGGAATAGGAATTATATTATTATTACTTGAATCGATGAGTATTTATATCTGGATAATAAAGCTACTTCAAGAGTTAAAGGGATTCACGGTACTATTAAATAGAATATACACTCAAAGAATATCGATTTGTTATATACCTGGAATATTATAAATAAAATAGTATTATAATAAATCAAAACACTTAATATAGAGTAAAGGAGATAGTATATTAACTTAAAGTGATATTTTGAATTCTCTATATTCAATCTCTTATAAGAATGTATTTTATTCATAGAACTAGACTTGGCCTATAATCAGTTGAAAATGGCTAAGGTTATACTAAAGGATAATGAATACTCCGGTCGTTTTACAAAGAGTATAGGTATTCTATATAAATATATAATTTGATAGAAATTGGATAATAATCGGTTATTAGAACTTAATAACTTCGATTCATTATATTATCTTTATTAATTTCTAGAAGATAAATATTAACTATCTATTCTATTACTAATTAAGCTTTTTGGAAAATAGAAACACTATAATGATTCCCGAATCTCTATCCGCTATATCGAAAGTGCTTTTGAGTATATAATTAGGGAAATAGTATAGTAAATTACTTTCCAAAATAGAAAGCCTTACTGGAAGTATTCTATATATCCCCCTGAATAAGCTTGGGATTATAAAAAGAATATAATTATATATCTATAATATAAATAGTATTCCGAATAACTTATAAGTCAAGGAGAAGACCCGATTAATCCTTATTATATATAAAATACTATCTAATCAAGAAATTATCAGAATCCCCATTCGGAAACTGAAGATATTATTAAGATTAATATCCGGGATAAATCTTCTCCAAGGATTTTATATATATTCTTTATATCCGGATCTTTTAGTAAATTAGTCTCTCGAGATATTATAATTTCAGATAGAATTAATAAGAATTCGGAAAATAGAAATAAGAATCAGAATCCTGATTTTGAACTATTCTAATATTATAGAAGAATTGAGACTATAAACGGGGGATTTAGGAGATATATTCCAAGTTAAGATATTAATATAGTCCCTCTTGAAAAGTAAAAGCAAGTTCGTGAGTTACTAGATAAAGTTTAAGGGATTAATAACGAGTAAGAACTAGATTTACAGGGAGGCTCTTCTATTACTAGAAAGGAGATGGAATATATCCTATTTTAGTATATAAAAGATAAGACTTAATATAATTATTAAACTGTTAAAACTATATACTTTATCTATAAGTTCAAGCGAAATCAGTAAAGAGTAAAGTAAAAGAAGAGTATTGAAACTAGTAATAATGTTTATCGGAAGGCTACTGGACTTTATAAATATTCCGTGAAAGATCTAAAATTATAGAGATATATATTAATAATTATAAGTAAAGGAATGCCTATACTTTACAAATCTCGTTAGAAATTATATAATATATAGACTATAAAAGAGAAGATTACTTGAATAGACTATATACGAGATGAAGAAAAGTTTATTAAATAGGAGACTTTGTATATTTCAAAGACCTGGAATACTTATATACCAGGACATCTTGAATAGTAAAGAGCTTTTAATACTAGAAGAAGAGGAAATAAGTTTATTAACTAGTAAGAGCTTATTTTAAAGGAGAGTATTAAAACTTCCATGAATATTCGCGATTAAGAAATCAAGGAGGAACTTGAATATATTCATATAACTATTATTATAAAGGGAATTGAAGATCCTTTTAACTATAATTTCTCTATTGAGAACTTCTATTAATATCAAATAATATAAGATATAATTAAAGTAATAAAGAAATATAATACTAAAATGGATAAGAGAGTAGATAGTAATAAGATTAGGAATATAGAGAATATAAGAGTTTATATAAAACGAGACAGTTTAATCAAATCGCCTTCAAAACCGATTGAATCGGGGCCTACTTTGAGATAAGTAAAGAAGTCGAGAAAGTAAAGGATAAGATTATTCTTGAATTTGTTATATAATATTTCACTTGAAAAGAGGAGAATATATACTATACTATTACTATTTTATATTATTATAATTCTTTTTTACTATTCTCATTTCTATTTCCATATAACCAAATCCTTAACCTTGCCTTTTATTACTTATATTAACTATAGCTAATAACTGTAATTTGATTATAAAATCACTTTACTAGTACTATATCCTTCTATTAGATTATGACACGGTTTGTGTAAATAGTATATATATTTATTACTATCTAGATATTAATATACTATTACTTTAAAAAGTAAAGAGGATTTATCTTCAAAAAAACCAATGAGAAAAGCCTTTACAGATTCTTAAAAAGCCGTAATTATAGAAGTCTGAAATTTCAAATCTGGTCTAAAGGTTCCGGTAATCTTATATATAATATATTAAAAGACTAATTTAGAGAAAAATATACTAGAATCTTGATTTTACTAGTAATATCGGATCTCTTATAATATATAAACTATTTAGAAATTAAATATATTACTATTTAGTATTACTGGAATCAGAACTTATTTCCGATTTTAGTTCTTTTAACCTTCTTTACCGGTTTCTTCACTCTATATAATACTTCAGGATTCTTTTAATCCCATATATCCTTTTTATACTACTATTCACTGACTCTTTTAATAAGTGTAAACAATGAGTATAATTTGACTTTTTCAGTAATAGAGTCCTTATATTACTTCGGGATACTTTTCATTCATACTATAATTATCTAGTTAATAAAATTAGTATTCTTGTATTACCTTATAGTATTATTATAAATATACAAGATTAGAAACTATAATTATTGAAAATCGAAAAATATTAAAAAAGATAAGATTATAAAATATAGAAAGATTATAATATAGAAAGCGGGAAAGCTAAAAGTAAATATAAAATAAGTGAAAATTTAGTAAAAGTGAATTTTTCTAATTAGATAATTATCAAAAGTAAATATTTTTCGATTATACTATTATTAAAAGTGAATTTTTTCTAAGTCTTATAATAATCCTCCTTTATAAACCTTATAAAAAAATAATCTTTTAATTAAACTCGATCTCGTTTTTACTAGTAGTATATTCTTAACCTCTAATAGTAACTCTTAATAATAATACTAATTATATTAGAATCAAGATGACTTTATTCTCCGACTAGTATTAAACTATTAAAGCTAAATCTGAGGAAGTGATTATTACTATCCAGAACTCGGATTATCAGGCCTATTCGCGCGTTAGGACCCAAGCCAAAAAGAGACAGACCGATTTCAATAGACTTCCTGAAAACGAGTAAAAGAGATTATTTTAGGATACCGAGAATAATTATATATAAAGATACTAAAATAAAGGATATAATTATATAATAAAAATAGTAAAGATTCTTGACAAAAAGGTGATATAACTCGAAGCTATTAAGAAGAAGGAGAATATAAGACTTTTAAAATTACTAGGAGTTGATTCGAATATAAGTATTATTACTATTTACTATTACTATAATTAACTTGAAAAGAGTAAGAAGAGAAAGAGAGAGAATGATTATAATAAAAGTGAGACCGAGAAGATTAGCGAGGCACTACTGATCTCTAAAGCCTTTAGTAAAAATATAATACCAGTTATTGAGAAATTAGAGTGTCAGATTATTACTGGAAGTGATAGAGTGGTTCACGGGATTAGTGAGAAGGAGCTAGAGAGTTTTATTAAGGATACTAGTAACCCGGCTAATATTCGGAAGTATTTAGAGAAGTGGAATAAAGAAGATATAGATATTAATAAGGGTTTAGATAGAGAGAGAGAGGGAGAAGAAGAAGAGTTTGATAATAATATCGAAATCGTGATTACGGATAATAAGGACAGCGAGAACAACGAGGATAACGAGGATTTAGTAGACTTTATTATAGAAGATAAGGAAGACGAGGAAGATAAAGAAGAACTTTAGGAAGCTAGGGAGAATAGTAATATAACCGTTACTATAAATCATTACTATATCAAGTCATGTGTTTTGGGATTACGTGTTTTGAGAGAAAACTATAAAATTCGGTACTTTACATATACTTTTTTTTATTATCTAAGGTATAAAGTGTTAAATTAAGCTATAAGAATCATTTATTTAAGCCCTAGTCCCAATTCTAGGGGGGGGTCCGTTTTAGCAATTAGGGGGGGGTCCATTTTAGCAGTTGGGGGGGGTCCGTTTTAGAATTTCCCGTAGATGGTTCCCTAGGACCTTCCAAGAAATAAGGATTTTTATTTATTTTACACAATAAGCTTTGCTCCCTTTTTAAAACAAAAGAATGAAATTCTTCCAGATGAATGTCCTATGACAAGACGTTTGTTCCAAGTAGCTGAACGAGTTTCCCGATAATCGGGAGGCAGCCAAAGAATATTCGTATCGCCTTCCACTACCCAATAATTTGATACTTGTAAGGATGGCAATAGCTTGCCGTCGGGCGAGAAGGCCACGGATGTGATATCGTCAGTGTGGCCCTTGAGCGTCTGCTGCAGCGCTCCCGTCGCCGCGTCCCAGAGCCGGACCGTCCGATCGCCGGAGCCAGACACGACCTGCTTGCCGTCGGGCGAGAAGGCCACGGACGAGACATAGTCAGTGTGGCCCTCGAGCGTCTGCTGCGCCGCGTTCCAGTGTGCTTGCACTTTTGGTTTCAATTGAATCCAATTTGGGATATAACCCTTGAACTTCCTTCGAATAATGCTATTTTCCGGCGCAAAGACAAGAGCAGAGCAATATAATTGAAGGGGTACCTTTTCAATAACAGATCGGTTATACAAGGCAAATCGCTTAGCATCATGGATGAATGTATACAAATCGGGGCTGTTATTAAACTAAAGACGAGTTAATCAGACTCTTATAAATAATAGACAGATAACTGACCGGAATATAAGCCTCTAAAGATAATATTGCTTGAATCCCCTCTGAAGCCTTCCCCATCCAGCCAAGCGCCTCGAGCCAGTGCAGTAAATGAGCCTGCAGAAACTGGTAAGCTTCTTCGCTATCACGAATATGAGAACCACCCCTTTGCAGATGCTGGACCCAGTAAAGGCACGCATATTGAACTTCGGGCGGGAGGCATTTCTTAATCCAACTATTCTCAACTTGGCTAGTTTGACTGCCAGGAGTATGCATTTCGCAAATGTCCTTCTTGAGTGTCTGGGACATTAGCTGCATACACTTAGCAGCTAAATTTTGGTGTGCTTCCTTCTCATCCACCCAAAATTCCCTATATCGATCTTTGTTGAGAAGGAAATCGCGAAATGAAGGGTGGTGTAGACGGAACAAACCAGCAATATCCTTTGGAATATCTAGGGTAGCTTGTAGTCTCTCGAGCGTCTGCGTAACCTGTGTCCCAGAGATGCTAATTACCTTTGCTAGCGAAGTAGCGGAGAGCGGGGAAAATAAGATAGCAATGCTTCCGAGAATTCTTCGTTGCCTTGCACGTAACCGCACTTTCTCCGGTGGTCTAAGAGTGGTAGGTATGGAGCTTTGAAGTACAGTGATATATATTTGATCGAGATGTTGCTCCGGCGTGCTTTCCAAGCCGGTGCCCTCAAGAATCTCATCAAGCCTGTCTTCAGCGAACTCTTCGCCTTCGTGTATAAATCGACATGCTGTTACCGCCCAGATGAAGAGCCCACTAGCATGGACAACCAGCTGTCTCAGAACTTCCTCGCCTGGCCATTTAGGTCCAAGAGTCCACTCTTGCCCGATTATCCCTAGATGGTATTCCAAGAAAAGAGAGAGATCATGATTGATAATCATTGGCTGTATGTTGTGGAGTACGAAGTCCTGGTGTTCGGCTTGTGGAATGGCGCGTATGCCGTGTCGAATTGGAACTTCAGGTCTGCTTGTCAAAAAGACTCGAAGTCGTACCGCTGTTAACGATCGAGCTTCAGCTAGAAGCTGTAGAATGGTGCGAATGTGGTCTTCGTTATCACACTCATCAAGGGTATCAATAACAAGTAGATAGGAGGACGGAGATAAGCGCTTGTCTAACCTTAACAATGGACGGATAACGAGCTGGCGCCACTGGTCGCGGAGAGAATGGTTTGTAATATCAATTTGTTCTTCAGTAGCCTCCGAAATATATGGTCGCAATGATGGTGCGTTACGCGTAAGGTGCACGGCAATACTTGTAAAAAATTTACCGGCATGCCCAATGTCTTCTCCACCTCTTGAGAAGAAAAAGCTAGCACCGAGGCGCTTTTGTTCAAAGTATCTGCGGGCGACGGTCCGAGCAATTGTCGATTTTCCAGTACCAGCTAAGCCATTAAGCCAGAAGATATACCTCTCATCTTCGCTATCCACCCAATTGTATATCTCCTCAAGAAGGCTAACTCGGGTATTCGGGAGGCAAGTGGGCGAATCTTGTTTTGTATACGAATTGAATAGTGCTTCAACAGTATACGGTAAGTGATGAAGTATGTCCGAATAGAGTCCTGACTTGCCACTTAGTACTAAGATTATCACCAGAAGGAGAAATGCTAGAAGGGATTATCTACTTACCTTTTGAATGTTTATTGATTATCTCTCGAAGTCGTTCCAACGCGTGCTCTTTCCCTTCGCCATAGATAAGTGGCATGTAGATATCAAAAATGCCGAGTAGCGAGTATGCTTGGTCTTCTTCGCGAGTAGTCTCACGTCATTCTGCCCATGACATTCTCGAAGTGATACTGAAATCAGACAGAGGGCTTCCTCGAAGAGCTTTGCTAGGAATTCTTGTTATCTCGCAGATTTGTCGCTCTAGGGATTTTTTGTCGCCTAGGAGTTTCCGGTTTTGAGAGAAAAACTCCACTGATATCGGAGCAATAAGCTCTTGAAGAGTCCAGCCCCGTGTAAACCATCTGCTTGTTCGGAATGCCATTTCCCATAGTAGATGATCAGACTTGTCACCGATATCGATACCAGGCGACGAAATATCTGGCAAATAGACATAGCATTTCGCCGCATTACGGTACCATCGAAACATAGAGTTGATAGCTTCTGCGAGCTCAGTGTTATTTGATTTGTCGATACAACACGTATCAACCCAGAAGTATTGCAAGCTATCATATCTAGCTTGTTCTCCGCAAAACCGAAGCTTCTCATATCCAATCTTGTCCTTCCCAGTACCATCTATCAGGTCTCTATATATGACTTCTTCCGTATCCGCCCCCCCATGTGTACGAAAGGATAGCATATTCGGGAATCTCGCCGCCAACAAAGTCCTTGGTCAGGCTAAACTCGCCATCGGTGTTGTATTGTAATAAGCGCATAATTTAGACGGGATCTAAGAGAATCTCTAAACGAAAGAATGTCGGTGAATAGTTATCGCAGGGTCGATCTGCATGCATTTATTGAGTTGAGAGTAACGGTTAGATCGAGGTTCGTGCCTGTACGAGTACGAGTACGGCCCAGCTGGACGACAGCCTCGCGGCATGGTGTGGTTGTGCATCATCGCCCGGTGCGCGGCAGACGAGCCAATTACTGTACTGTACAGTATACCAACGAGCTGCAGAAGATCATGGCGGCTGTCCGGACCATTCGAGCGAGGCTCATGCACGATCGAGCCACGCACCGTTTTTCTAACTTAGACGCTAAGATTGCGGTGCTCATGCGGGGTTCCGATCTCCACAGTAACTTACTGTATTGCTCACGATGGAGCCACTCGATACCGCCAAATATCGTCGACGTCCCTACCAACTTATCCACCCCCTTCGACTACCTGACGAACAGCGACACCGACGCGGGACAACGCTGACCTGTGCAGCGCCCGTTGGTGGTGCACCGCGCGGATGTATGGACACACACTTGGGCGGGACGTCGGGAGCTGGCGAGGGAGAGTTGAAATGGCAGGCACGATGTTTTTACTACAGTAGGTTCGTACGGCTCCGGGCAGACAGATCATGGAGAAAAGTACCATTACTCCACATGCCTCGTAACCACGGATTGAACTTGCCACCCTCAAATGCAATATAATAATATCCGATTTTCCAAGACGACCGCGGTGCTTAGTCCCGCCCACAGCGCTATCAACTGGCAGGAGGTGGAGCACTCCTCGAGATACAGCTGTGAACTGAGTTAAGAGCCTGGCCTCGACACAAAGACTGCTTGCTAATAACTTGCAAGCGAACCATAACTCCATCTTCTTCTATTGCGCCCATAGCATGAATATTAATTATATCTGATTTTCTGCCTCCAAAAACCAAATCCGAACTAAAGGAAATGAGAAACAATTCTCTATTCTTTTATATAACAGTCTCATATTATCCGCGTAACTGGTGCCCTCTATGGTACTGCTGCATCGGTTATCCGCGTCACTTCTAGCTCTGGCTCTACTACCTCCGGCTCGTTTGCCTCTTACGTAACACTCCTACACTTCCGACCGCGTTTTCCCCTAGCCTTGATATCCTCTTTCGCAGCGCGTGCCACTTCTGGCTCTGGCTCTGACTCTACTGCCTCTACTACTTCTGACACTGACTTATCCGCCTCTAGCTCATTTGCCTCTAGTATAGTACTCTTACACTTCCGACCCCGTTTCCCCTTGCCTTTAATAACCTCTTTCGCAATATGCTTTGCTCGTGCCTCCTCGATATCCTCGAAGTTCATCACCTTCCCCTCACCCTTCCCGAGCACTATCGACTTGGTCGAGTAGCGGACTCGGGCTTCGTTGTTTATCCGAGTTAAGAACCGATTTTGATACCGAAAAAGTATAACTTCGGTAAAGGATCCTTGACCGGTATTAGCGAGTTTCTGTACACACTTGTAAAGGCACTATTGACTCGTTTCATTAAGCGTGAGAATATCCTGATTAATCTGGTTATACAATGACATAAAGCCCTTTACTAACACTGGTATCACGGGTATTACGGGCATTTATAGTACTTCATCTTGCAGACAAATATCCACCTTGATCTTATCGGTATTCGGAACGGTTAACTGAACGGGAGGCTTTGGTATAACCTTAAGGACTCGGTCTAGATTGCACGGAAATAACCTACACGCAGCCCACATGGCGATAATATTCTTCTTTGTGAACGCCTTTTCCTTGGCAAGACTATACAAAGAGGTAAAATACTCCTTGCCGATAGTAACTTATATTTGCTCGGTCTAACCGCTCAGTTCGCTCGTGATAGACTACCTTTAACGGGATAAAGACCCTAATATTACAAGACTGGAACTTGTGAGAGATATAAGAAGAAAGGCGATATAGGATTATATTATTCTCGAAACAGAATTCTAGAATCTCGAGAATTTCGTGTATCCCGAAGCTATCGTAAATTAATACTCGAGGTTTCTGGTTAACTTGCCCTTTGGTTTAGGGATTAAATATACGCGTAAACTATTCAAAGCTAATCTTGGAATTGGTATATCTAGATTCGGAGTATATATAATACCATCTAGGAATAGGGAACGTAGTCTAGTTACTTTGATAAATAGTGGCTGGCCAAATAATCATTAATAACAAAGACTTACCGTTTCCACAAATACACTCGATAGTAATCACTATGGTCCGCTTGACGCCCGTACCTTTATAGTCTCGCGGATTGTCCTTATGTACAAGGACCTTAATAAAGCCTAGGTTATATAGTATGACTTTAGTCTTGTCCATATTATAAACATTTTCAGATAAGACAACCAGATTATTTAAGATCTCCCTGATTATCTTAAACTAGTATATAATCTTGTTATAGATATTATTCTCGTGACACTTCTAGTTTATCGCCCTTACTCTTCTTGATTTGAGCGCTAGATGACATTTCTCGAAGGCCCGAGTCTAGTTCTTGCTTGGAGGTTTAATTACTCTATTCGTCATGGAACGCTAGCGGGTAATACTCAAGGCGAGTGAAGGAAGGAACTTAATTTGTACAGGATTTCCGAAGTCAGAAATTACTTTCAAGAACCTTTCGAGGGCTTTCTCTTCCGGTGGAGTGAGATACTGTTAGCTTTAGGCCTTTTCTTCTCTCGAGCGCCGCCCACACGCACGATAATAGAGGGTAGAGAGAGGGGCATTCCTCCATTTTGACATGGCATCGTATGTTCGAGGCTCTCCAGGCAGAAAGCCTACTGCAAGGGCCTCACTGGCGTGGTCGCGCATCACTTATTACAGGGTGGAGGATTGAGGGGCAACTTTGCCAGCATGCCGTTGCGCGAGAGCCGCGAGGGCGGCTACGTGGCTGTGTATAGAAATTTCTGGACGAACGCCACGATCTCTTAATTAGGTATAATACTTAATATACCGTTTTACGAGCCTCGTGGCAATCAATACAACATTATATAAGCACGGTAAACCTTTTACACTTATTAAGACGCTTGGCGTTTTGTGTACCTCCTCCGTTTTGTCCGGAGAAACTCGGGATATAAGTCGCCTTTTACTTTATATCTTCAAAGCTTAAAGATATATTCTTTTTAAATAGGGTATTCGTATAGTAGTCCCGAAATTCAGAAATAAGCTGACAATAGTAATCGAACAAGGGGGAATAGTTAAAGGGGGTTTTGATATCGTCGATTGTGACGGTCGGGATGCCCGTCACATGATTAGCTTGGCTGTGGTTGTATTGATTTCAGGCTAAGGGAACCGACGTCTGGAAACCGACGTCTGTAACGCTGACGTCTCAGGCTAAGGGCATGGGCAGGCATTGGGAGGGCATAAGACACTTCTCTCTCCTTGACCTCTCTTCTCTTCTCTTCTCCTTAGCTTAGTATTCTCAATACAACCGGATCACTGAACGCTGTGCCTCGACCTTTGCGGTGCTTCCCGCCGTCACATCGATAACGCGATCGATAATATAATTAAGACTTTGATATTTTCTTACTATCCCCTCGTCCGGTGAGACATTTCCCACGCCAGGCATCACAGCTAAAATCACGTATCTGCTTGACGATTTTAGCTGTGATGCCTGGCGTGGGAAATGTCTCACCGGACGAGGGGATAATCTAAATTCTTATAGAGAAATAGCCAAAGAATCACTGTATACTAGTTATAACTTTATATACTTGTAAGAGAGAAATTTAAGAGCCTTAAACAATGAAGTCTTCTCGGTAAGGTGAGTTTCTCGTTATGGAGGGACGGCCAATACCACAACCGAAAGGGAGCTAAATGTGTGTTATCCTTTTCACCCTGAATCTGCTCTCGCAGCATGTGATTGTTGCATTGAGCCAGAGCTAGATGGCATGATCCTCTTTTTATATTCCAGCCCCTTGAAATTCGAGGCTCGCTAAGCCCACGTGACACAGCCCCCCTTTTTTGAAGTCTTGTTGCACCTACACATAGCTCTCGTCGTCGCGCTCTGTCACTAATAAACAAATCTGCATAAAGTTTTGAACGGTAGTCTACTTAAACCTTCAGAAACATACAGAATTCACGAAGCTCCTCCAGATCGCCCTCCATTCTATCCATCAGCTCTCCGTTGAAATTAAACCCAACAGCAAAGTCAACCAGCAACACATCGTTCTCTCAATCAATCATAACATTCCTCGGATTCGCAATGTCCCATATTACGCCTTGGCTATGAAGATGTTCAATCGCCTGCTTGATCTGACCAGCCCATTTCTCCCTTCTTGAGAAAGACATCGTGTCCACATCATCTCGGAGCATATCAAGCTCTGCAAGCTCATTGCTCGTTTGGATCCAGTTCGTGAGACGTCCAATTACTTCTCCGCCTCCCATAGACCAACCAGGCCCTCAAGCCTCGGAACACTATTGAGGACCCAGCCCCGTATGTGTTATCTTCTGCAACACCTGGCAGTCCCGCGAGATAGGAGATAACTCGAGGCCTCGGCCCGCAATTGTAAGAAACCATGTTTGTTCGCTCACTCTAACTTTGAAGGACCTCTTCGGCCGAATTGTCTTGAGGATATCGATTTCTGCTAGGTGGAAGAGTGGTAGGTATACGCAGACACCAGACATATCCTGAGGCTCAGGGTCAATTGTGGGCTGAGTAAAATCCTCGCATCGTATCACTCTCGCTAGACAGACAACTGCATAATCCTGGAGGCATTGACCATTTGTAAACCTACATGTTTACACATTGCATCTTTATAGACTGCATTTCTTTCTAGAAAGACATTAGTTTCTTTGCCCGTGCTGCGATTCTCTCCTCGTACTTGAACTAGGGTTGGAAATCTTTTATTAGCACGGCAGTGACTTCAAAGCTCCTGCAAAGACAAAGAGAGGATCGGAAAGAGAGGAAGTACTCGAGACACTGTCTTCCGCATTTTCAATCCAGACTCCTGTAACTACGCCTCGTTAAAGTGTGCTCGGAGTTGTGGTAGGCTGATAATCAAGAACCGCTCAACTGGGATTAGTTGATTCCTGTTGCTTTGCTCCAAACAGAGTTGTCCAATTGACAACAATTTCCATCGAATAGCTTCAGAAACCCACACTACGTTTCATGCTTGCATGCAACCTCCGTGTTTGCTTTATCCTGCTCTTGCATCTCCCTGCAGCTCGCAACGCAACACCCGAAAATGCCGAATTGGTAAGATCACGTGACTAGCACGACCAACCCCTTTTATCCATTTTCGATTACATCTCGACGCACCTCGTTGCAGCTCGTCGTACTGATCTGTCTCTACCAAATTGGCTGAATCTCTTATTGCAGTATGTCCGGAGAGCCTTGCGGGCAAGCTGGCCGAGTTCGCCGATGAGTTGGTTTGCGGCAGATGCATGGTCACGATAGCTCTAGGACGGCGGACCGAGTCCACCGCCCGACGTGCATTCGAACTCCCATGCCTAAACCTCGAGTCCAGAACAGCTTGCAATGAATCCACCAGCTCAAACTAAAAAAAAATCTCCTTGCCTCACTTGAGCTAAGGACGATGTTTTATCAGAAACGTAAAATTGCAAAGAAGAAAATTTGTGAGGAAGGCTCGGTTGGCTGGCGATTTCACCGTCTCCGAACTGTCGGTGACTTGGCGGCCGATCGTGTCCTTGCTAGGCCCACAGGGGCTGATGCTCCACTGAGCACTGAGCTTGAGATCTCACGTAAAGATCCACTCCTCAGCCTCATCGAGTATCCATCCCGCACGTTAAGAATCTGCGAGAGGAGGACCCGGTGCTATGCGTCCTAATTGAAGTCAGCGACATTAGCCTTTGCAAAGGTTTCCAAGATTCTTTGTTGCCAACAGATGGATGGTTTCGACTTGCTTGCATCATTGACCGGATACAGACAGCAGAGATGAAGCCTCACGTAAGAACCTGCTTTCCTTTCGTCTGATAAGGTAAGGTAAGGTACTAAATCCCTACATCCGATCCGCTAACCATTGTCCCAAAAGAGAAGGGCGAGCAGAGGCAGCGGATAAGAGGTGCTTTAAAGCTCCAGCTCCTTGAATTATTCAGCCAGCGAGAGTGAGGGCAGCACAGTCAGCACTCGCACGAAGGATCCAATCAAGGAGATAGCTGTAACTCCGTTCATCGGCGGATGGCAGCATGACCAAACACTATCGCCGGGTTCGCGTATGCAGCGAATGGGAGACTCTCCGCAGTTAACGTTTCTCCCATGCTGAAGCGCGGAGCTTTATAATATCCGGTGACGAAAAGCATAAAATAAGCTTTGCGGGCTTTGCAAGGTTTGCGAGGACTCGGCCGCGAGGTACGATGAGCTAATCACTCTTCGTTCTTCGCGCACCCTTGTTTCGCAACCCGCATACGATTACTCAGTTTGGGTCACGGTGGAATTCGGGGCTCGGATTTTTGGTTGGCAACTTGGCAGGCCACGGGGTTGCGATCACTCTGTTTGGGACATCGTGAAAGTCGCGAGTCTTTCCGATGATGGATGGACCATCTTCACCCACCGGCTGTTGCGGATGCGGCACAAGTTGGCATTGCGCCTTGTGACTGTTGCATGAGCGACTTCAAGTTTCGATTTATTGTCTTGAGACGAGAGGAAAGAGGAATGAGGATTAATTGAGGTTCAACGAGGCATTCGTGTTGAAGCGCGTGTGGGTACTGGGTACCGTATGTGTGTAAGGCTTGGGAGTGGCTGAAGTGAGACGGCGGGGTATTCTCGCGAAGGCGCATAGAAGGCCCGCTTCCTTCGAGAAGGGCACACAGGGCGTTACCCGCGGAAAACGGTGTTTAAGCATCGATGAGTCGACGACAGAGTGTTGTTGTGCGTGGAGATGCACAATGCTGACATAGGTAACTTCCAAATGTGGACAATGTTGTCGTCCTTGGACATCAACAACGCCCTTGCAGTTATCCGAGATGTACTCCGTGTGTGGTATAGAGTTTGTCAGGGAGTCACCCTCCGTACACGGCGTTGGCGTGCAGAAGAGCGGGATTCATCTGTTGTTTTGAGTTTCGTGGCAGCATTCAGGCTGCCTGATATGGCTCATCTGGGAGCACTCAACGTTACAGGCCTGCCTGCTTACGTGCGCGCTGCTGCAAGGACTGCGCAATTGAAATTATTGAACACTTCGCTCCCGTCGGCCAGAGACGTGCCTATTGCCCCGCACTCAGTGGACAGGTCGGACCCGAGCCCGAGCCAACTCGCGCAATGCTGCCCCAAACGGGTTGTCAAGGCTGCCAAATTCCTGAAGATATCACTGGTTCAATTTGTACAGCCTTTCCCAGGCCTACGAAAATGCGTCGCAGTCTGGGGAAGGCTGGCGTCTCGCACACTCGGACAATCCGTCCATTTCGCGGCCGTGGAGGCTATGTCGCCGTATTCTAAACGAACAGACAAACCACGGAGGAATCGAACGTGATATTATATCCAACCAGATGAACTGTGCAGCAGCAGGGCGCTATGAGGCCCGCAAGTAGCGATGCGGCCTCATACGCGTTTAATGTTCAGTGATACAATCATCGTGAATCAGTTTCCGGCTGTTTAATAATGACGATACCCGTTTTCGACGATTATTGATGTTGGGAATCCTTGATTGGAATGGGAAGATGGTCTGGAAACACTGTGTTGTTAATGTAGATGGTGTCATGTCGATTGCTTTGTCACAACTCCGCACTGGAACGTATCAAAGGCGGGTCGTCTCAAGGGGTTTGTCATCATAAGGCCGTGGGGAGGGAAGGAGGGATAGTAATCCGAGACGGCGGACCAACTCGAGCAATGCCTGAGTAGGCTAAGGGACTGCGAAATGTGACCGCAAGCCGTGGGAGTCATCTGGCAAAACCGGAGGTAACGCACACTGCGGACTTCAGGAAGTGGGCAAAAATCCCGACGGCATGAATGCGCGGGTGGTTTGGCTGGGTGCCTACTCTCGTCAGTCAGTCGGTGCGCGCTGTTGTATCTGTCCGAGCATCCTGGGCCCTTGGCGCACATGGGTCCTGCTGAGCGAGCGAGCTGCGAGTGCGAGCAGCTACTGTATGAGTCGTCACAGGGATGCTCGCGGCCTTACGAACCTGCGGAGCAATCGGCGTTTACTTTCAACGAGACCAGCTGGCTGCTGAAATACAAGAACACGCCTCATCCTCCTGATCAGATTCCAATCTCAATCATCCACATCATCTACACACAATTACAACTCGAGAACATCAAGGGCATCCAGAAACAATCATCCATCACTCACCCAAAGCAATATCCAACAACGCCGAACTCTACCCTAGACTACTCGGGCGCCTTGACAAAGCCACCGATTTCGGCTCGCCAAAAAAGTGTTGCAGCCTTGAGTCATTCAACAAGAACACCCACCATATACAAAGCAGCTATGTCGACCACTTCGCGATCACCTTTCTCCCACTCATCAGTATCCCCATTGAAGCGAAAAGCAATGTCGGTCACGCAAACATATTACCTCGCTCACACTGCCCGCGGTAAGCTCTCTCACGAGGCTGCCAAAGCAGATCACAACCTCCGCCTCCTCGTCGGCCACGCCAACCTTCTCGATTCATTGATGCTCGAGCTCGCAGAGGCTGAGCAGGAGCAAGAGAGCTGGTTCAACCAATCCGTCAAGAAAGCTAGTAAGACAGAAGAGCCAAGGCACATCCAATGGGCTGATGCCATTGTCGAAGACCCGGAGGAGGACTGGCAAGCAGAGGACGCCGATTCTTCAGACTCAGAAAGCGAATTTGATTCAGATGATGATATGGAGATGGAAGCTGGTGTTGTCTCATTGCAACGGGTTCAATCACATAACATCATGTCATCGATGGACGAGGAGGAATACGAAGATGATGAGGAGGACTTCGAGGGGCTTCAATTACATCTCACAAAATCACACTCCGCGAACCCTCCCGAGCTCGATCACGACTCCGACTCATCAGAAGACGAATCAATGCCACCATCGCCTCCATCAGACGCCCTCCCCAGCTTCTCTGAGAAGGAACAGATTGCAACCACATCCTACTATGCCAAGCAACAACAATCAATACCACCGTCCGAGCAACAAGCCTTCTTTGAAGAAGGCTTCTACCTCCCCCAACGAGCTCAACCGAGTTTAATATCCGCAATCAGCGTGTACTAAATTCTCTCTTGGACATCATCTCTCGGTAACGATATCATGGCATTAGCGATTTGAGCGATTCTCAGCGAAGCATTGGGCGGCGTTTAGAAGCACAAAAAATACCACACTTGTTTTTTCATTTGCATATGGCGGGGCTTGTAAGATGGAAAAGAGGAAATCGGTTCACACCACTCAAGGTGCAGGGAGTTAAAGGGAGGGCAGATTTCCTAGGTCGTTTCACGCTCCCTCATTCGAGGTCGAGCGAATTCAAAATATAATAGTTATCAATCAAAACATCACAGTCATCTCATCCCCATCTTGGCTTGTGACAGTCTCCACTCAAACCCAGAAAAAAAAAAATTCAATTCAAATTTTCATTATCGCCTCTGCTTTCGATGGTTCAACTTTCGCTTCCGGAAGACCCTTCTTTTCCTTTCCTTCCTTATTCTCCACTCTTCCTCATAGTCTTTTCACAAAAAATAATTCTCACCGCTGGCCCGCACGGGATCCCTGTCTAGGTAGGGTAGGCTACCGGTGACCTAACTAGCAGAACCCCTGCCCCAATCGCTTCGCTTGTCGTACATCGTGATCGTTGATCGCGACAGCAAACGAGCTAACGAACCGAACACGCAGCGCGCATCCACACCTCCGGAGCCCGGGTTCGGTTTCGGGTTCTCGCGTGTTGCTCGGTGCGATGGATTCGAGAAGTGAGTGAGGGGGGAAGTGTGAGCACATTTTGGTGAGGGGTGGATGATGAATCATGAGCACGCCTTATGAATCGACGGTATGGAGAGCGGCATCGGCCTCGGATCTAGCGATTTGGTTGCTTGACTTGATTGATTGATTGATTGATTGATTGATTGAAGGAATGGCACCATCAAGTTGGGAGCTACGATTAAGTGTTGGCATTATTGGCATTCTAGGAAGGATGAATGTGTGGATGTGGATGTGGATATGGGCGAGGCGTTTTCGCGGCGTGCTGAGGCACCGGTCAGGACGAGGCGAGGCGTGGCTGACAGACCAAGGCCCGGGCCCAGCCTCAAGGTTCAACACACCGCAAAGGTGCAGATGTGTTGTGTGGCTGCCCAAAACGATTGCCCCACTTTCCAACGCCAGCATAAATAGAAGTGTGTCAGGCTCGGGGTGTGCGTAGGGCTGTGCTTGGTTGCTGGCTGCTGGCTGCCTGAGTTTGCACATTTTGGAGATTACGTTTAATTTATTTGATGCCTGAGCATGCGTGTTGGGGAGGTAGTACGTGTATAGCGCCAGAAGGGTTGGGACCTACTTTCCTCATTTGTAAGTCACCGTGGGATTTATTAATTGGTGTTGGGTCTGGATGATGCTCGGACGTGGCATGGCATGGCATGGCATGGCATGAATGCGGTGAGATGAGAAGGTGACCCTGAATCTACCTACTATCCACATCCAGCATGAACTAAATTTCTATTTTAAATTGATTATTGATTAATTATCTGCAAGTTTCGTCGTGGTCAGGGAGGAATTAATTGTCATGATTATGAACACTGATTGGCGATGCCGAGGAGCTGAGGTGATCCTCAGACCATTGTAACATCGTCCTCACATAAGGCGGGGAAATTTGGGGTTAGGTTGCAGCGGACGGCCGTCGATCGAGTTTCGGACGATATTGCTTAGGGTTTGGTTCGTTTGGAGGGACACATGGAGATGAGATGAGCATGGGATGATTATGGTTACAGGAGTACCGAGTACGAGTTCGAGAGCACCTGATATATTGGCTGGCATTGCGAAAGATGGGTCGATTTCGACATTCTTGTGCGACTTTGGTCTGGGTTCGACCCGTGAGCTGTGCCCATCAGGTGCAGGTAGGACGTGACCAGAGAGGAGACTGTGAGGTTGTCACGACTCACGATGAGACGTCCATCATGTGAGACTTTGCTGGTAGGGGCCACACGTGGAATTGCGGGGGTGAGTTGTGCCGGCGACACTCCTTTCTCGGCCCCTAGCCTTCGTGAAGGGGAAGATAGTCTTATTTCTCTACAATCACCAAAAAGAGATACGGATTATGTCCAGGACGAAAGTGAGTGATGTCTGAACGTGCGGTCACGTGATAACCCCCTGGATGATCGCTCAGGGGCTCAAGCGAACATTGGAACATTGAGTCCCTTTGTCCGAAATTTCCATTCTTTCCCTTCATCATTCACGCCCGCTCTGGTTTCTTCTCCAGCACGTTCAATCTCTCATCTTATCTGCGATTTTATCCCTCAAGAGCCTTCGCGCGCGTCTCTCTTCGCTTCAATTGTGTTGCATGCCCCACATATTTTTCGTTTTTGCTTGTGTTCTCTTAGATGGTCTCTCGATAAGTCCTAAGCTGGGACTTGCTCTGAAGTTGCTCCAATCTCGAACTTTTAAATTGCACACCTCCTCGATTATCTGCCCGTTTTTCAATGAGAAATGCTCACTCGGCTATTCGAGGGCTTCCTCCTGTAGCGCGCGAGAAGGATTGCCGCTGCACTCTGTACTGCAGATTCTATCAGCGTCACATCCGCTATCATATTCTAAGTCCCCGAGATGAATGCACTTTTTTTTTCTCGGTCGAGGATGTCAAGCGTCAACATTACTTCTCTGCTTTTCATGCTTTCCATTTGCCGTCGATATGTCGCGACCGCTGCTTGTTCCGTGCTCAGTTCCTTTCGTGTTTTCTATCAGCGGGTGCCACGATTCCCCGCGCTCCCAAATGGCCGTAGACTACTTGTAGGCCAGATAAATAGGCCTTGGTACGATCACAGCCCAAATCGGAAATTTCGTATAGTCTGTTCACCTCTGCCCTCGCAGGTTTAAAGCTATGTGAGTATCTAGAAAGTTCTCGAGCACAGTTTGAAGATTTCTCACTGCCTATCACTTTGATCAAATCAATCTCTATTGTCAAATTTAAACCTGATTTAACACTACATTGAAGCATTAATCTTTGTGATCCATCTCATTTTTGTTATCAATTATTGTCCATTCCCTAAGTAGTGTCCGAGTTACCACAAAGTAGATATCACGAGCTTGGGGAATTTTCCTCCGTTGAAGAAGTGGCTTTCAGCAATATAAATCCCCTCTCAGCCTCTGGGCTCTACAAAAAATGATCCCTTCGCTGATTACAGTAAGCTAGAACCGGGATCTGATCATCGAGAATTTGCGTGACCATAGAGCATAAGACTGAGAGCATTAGTACGGGAGGCTGCCACGTTACTCTTCCTCCATTCAGTTACGGACATTGGAGTTAGAGATTAATAGTAAGATCTCGACTCAGCGTTATTGGGCATCGTAAAATAGGTTATTCTAAAGAAAATTATGCTCTATATCCGAGTAGAGTTTTATCATCGCTAGCCAGCCCAACCCAAATTAAATAGATATCCCACAGATCCCTCAAAGCATGCATCTGCGTAGCTCAAAACTCATCAACTTTCAAAGTATACATCCTATCCTTCACCACCCTCGACCGATCATGCTCCACCTCCACAATCATCTCGCCTAGATCCCGTTCAGCGTTAACATACAACCCGCTTAAACACCGTGCTCTCGGCTCCGCACACAGCGCCACAAATGTTCCGCTCGCCAGCCCCGCAGAAGCCCACTCCATCTCACTCGCCTTATTAGCTAACTCCATCTGCCAACCCGGCTCTTTCGAAAACCCGTACGGATCCTCACTAACCGCCATATTCGGATCATGGATATGACTCGGTATTGGACCGGGATTGACAGCGTAGGAAAACACTCCCTTTGACCTAGTTTCGAGGTCGAGTTGGTGGTGGAACTTTAGGAGACCGGCGTGAGCTACGCCTTGGCAGGACGCGAACGGGAATTGCATGATTCCTATGAGGGAGGTTGTGGAGATTATCACTCCTGTTTGACGGGCGATCATGGAGGGGAGCACGGCGTGCGTTAGGGCGATGGGACCCCGGAGGTTTTGCTCGATGGAGGGCCACCAGTCGAGCATTATGTCTTTTTCTCGCGTGAAGGAGCGGAAGTAGGAGGCTGCTGTGATGTTGATGAGGAAGTCGATGGGGCCCAGGTGCTTCTCGACTAGGGTAACGATGTGGGCTGGGGCATTGGGGTCGATAAGGTTGGCCGTTAGGGCCAGGGTCGGTGTATTGTATTTTTCTTTTATGTCTCGCAGAACGGACTCCAGAGATTGGGCACTGGGCCCGATGCAGCAGACCTTAAGAAGACACAAATTAACCAGATCTAGGCTCAAAAGTTTGAGCTTGAACATACTGAGGCGCCAGCTTGGGCGAATGCTAGGGCGGTCGCTTTGCCAATGCCGCGGTGGGCCAGGGTGACAATAGCGACCTTCTCTCTCAGCGTATTTTGAAAGCGATAGGGATCGATGAACGGGTAAGTATCTCGGTGTCTTGTGAGAGATGCCTTATTCTCCCACACAACTTGTGGATTGGGTATCGGAGCAGGCAAATTAGGTGGATCGGGGATGAATGGCATATAACTTTGAAATGCCATAGTTCGTGAAGATGTCATGTAGGTTGAGGAGACGTCGTCGTGAGCAAGGCTGGCAAGAAACATATAAGGCTGAAGGAATGAAATCAGCATGTGCTAAGGAAATCTTGGCAAATCAAGCTACCTAGAGACTTTTCTAGTGCCCCGCAGGTGACTAATCAGGTTAGTCCGGACTGGTGGACTTTCAGAGAACTCCGAAAGGACTGAGGGTTTTGTTTCGGGACTACTGCAGGAAGACTCTCTCTTCGTTGCTCGTAGCCTTGCCGTCTAAATGGTAGACGTAAGAGGGAGGTGGACGTGCAATATGGTAGCAAGGCAGATTCGTCAGCATTTTATTCCTGGCACTCGCACCGCATGTATGCAAGAAAATGAAGAAACTTGAGGAACAAAATATCTGCTTTTGGTCAATTTGCTTGATGATGATTTGTGACGATGGCATGGGTGAAGTCTCAGATTGAGCATTGACTGCAGCCTTGCGGCATATTCTTAACTCCGCTGGGACCCAGCAATGCAAGCATTGCACCTTGGCGGACTCGCCAAAATGCCGGAGCTAACTGCGCGACGCAATTGTGACTCGTACTCTTCTACCCTTTTCTCTTGATAACCTTAAACAAGAGATAGTCCTCGTGGCCTTGGTCAAACCGTCAAAGAGGCCACGGTGCAAACCCGACCCTAGGAATCCCCGTTCCTCCGCCGATTCCGTTCCGGACCGCTGTCAAGTAGCTCCATGCGATAGAAAACTGCGATTAGTCCTTGATCCCGTCGCGTCCTGAGTTATGAAATAGCTTCGGGACAGAGCGTATCCAGTCGTCGGGTGAACAGGCCCGTGGTGCGTGTGACACGGAATCGGGAGAGTTCGCAAAGCGGCAAAGGGCAGAATGGTACCTGCATCTGTGGAGACGGACGCGGAGCGGAGGAACAAAAGATGAGGCCGACCACTTCATGTCGGCGAATTTGAGAAAGCGATGTCCGTGTATCACGTGCTCAGGCAGCTTCTACCTCGATTTGGTTCGATTATCGATGAAGAAAATAGAAGAACATGGACGGGGACTGACGGAATATTGAGTCGGAAAGAAGCAATTTGAGGGCAAGGTACCAACAGCTTATGCTACTGTCAGTCCTCTTCTTAGTCGAGGTATCTGGTGACTTCACGGTGGCTCCTCCAACCAGTGATGCTAATATCTTCTGGAAAGCCACGATTCTTTGTCTCCCGCCATTAACGGGAATACCAGATTATAACTTTTAGTATGTGGCTCCTTAAACGGCAGATTGCCCTTCGTGAAAGGAGGGGCGGGAGTTCGCTTTGCTGCACGTGACTCGTAGCCCCTTTGTGTTCCAGCTTGGAACAATTTTCCACCTTTTGAAACTTTTTCAAATAAATTGTTGCAACATCTCAAATATTTCACTTTGTCCTAATCCAGCTAGGATTGTTTCCAGAAATACTAATACCCAATCAATACATCTTCGCTGATGCTTGCAGAGCTGTTAAACCATCACGGCATTCAGTCGCTCGCCCCACGCCCTCCCGTTCCCAAGACTGCACCCCCTCAACCTCGACATAGCCCTGAGTATTTCTCGGCATGACAGCAGCAGTAGCTCACAGAGCGATGCTTCTTCACGATCCAGGGATGTATGATGTCACTAACCCATTCCATGAATGTGGGCCACCCGTAGCCGAGGTCGGGAATTACCCATCCTCCATGTCCTCGCTTAACCCCTATCCTCCGTAAAATAGACAATAACTCCGTCGCATTCACCTTGATGGTTACCAACGTCCAAAAAGTATACAGTCTCCCCTTCTTCTTCCTCTTCCTCCCTGCTCGGCATCACAAGAACTCAGGCAAAGGAAGTGACAAAATGTTTAGGATGGGAGTGAAGGGAAGAAATATTGTGCCTCGGCTTTGCGGGTGGTTAGGAGGCGGATTCATGAATAAACTTTCCACTTCCATCTGAACGTGATATATTATTGGTACTGACCAAAATATTATCCCTGTGGTCGTTCAAATGATTTGATGGGACGAGAACTTTTCTTCATCCGGTACTACTTCCCTGACCTCGCTTCAAAGTTCCGATCCGAAATATATTAAAATGAAAATATCCAGAACTTGAGGTCATTGCAACACAAAATTTGCAAACTGTTGAGATCACAAATACGGCCCGCAATTCCCGCCAGAAAAGATCAAAACATTACCACCAACTCCCCAGCTGACAGTTTTCAACGCCCACTGCTCTTCCTGTTAGTAGAACCCGGGTATCAATTCCAAATGAAAATTCACCACCCCTCGACATCACTGCTCAACTTAGCTGTCAGCTGATACGTCATAACTAGTCCAATTCTGTGCCGTCACATCGCTCGCCGATATCTCGAAAATGTTGTCATTCTTGACAAAATAAATCACCGGGCGGCCTTCGGAGTCGAACGCTGCAATACCCTGTTACCCGAACACATCAGAATCAGCAGCTACTTTGATTATTTCGGGGGTAGAATGTTCCAGGGGCTTTTTGTCACTCGTACAGATATGGAACTGATACAAAAGCTAGTTTGATGATCCAGAAGTCTAGGCTTACCGTCGACTGGCCACCATCCCCTTGAAAGATTTGAACTGGTGTCGAGAAAGCACTGAAAACCGTGCTCGTCTGGTTTGCCGTTCCTCTCCACTGCACAGTGAGAAAGCCATCACTTGACACACTTCATCGAATTAGCAACATTCTTCTTTTAGGAAAACGGGAGCCCGGAACATAGGACAAAGAGATATGCTCCTTACTAAGCCAGCAATACCATGGTCGAATTGGTTTGATGGATGACCGTCGATGTAAGCGCCGCGCCTTCAGAAACCGAATTCGGCGTCCCGTCAACGACGAAGGTATCAGACGTCCAAGCGTACTCTAAATACAACTTTCCATGCAGCGTACCGCCAGAGACTTGGAAATAGATTTCCAAGACTTCACTCCCGTCAGAGAGCAACCACCACCTTGCCGTCCCGATCCCAGTACCGGTAAGAGCCAATGAAAGCGGCCCATTACTGCCGTCTCTCCAACCGATATAGCCACGATAGTCATCAAGCCCAAACTCGCGGATTTGGCTGTTAATGTCTTGATAGTACAACCAAGATGAGGTTCCATTTAACCAAGTCACGGCTGCGAGTTGAGACTGAGGATGCGTGGGTCTCTTCTGGTCTCTCAGCGTCGAAAATTTCCAAGTATCTGGATAGGCAGCCAGTTAGCACCGCTGAATTAAACAAAATTCACAGAATCTTAGGGCGTGGAAGCTGCCTTGGCCACTGAAGATAGTTCACCAGAGGCAGTGGCATTGTTAGGAGAATAGGACTTACCGTTTATCGGCATATGATCAAGGCCAGAGAGGAAGTTGTCAGCTGTGATGAAGTATATCGAGGGGCCGCCAAGCCAATCCAAGAAAGCTAAAGGTGTGTCGGCTCTGGGGTTTGCTCCTTCCAAGCATTGCACATTGAGCCAATCGGTTCCCGATTTGGTGCGTATACAGATTTTGCCGTTTCCAGCGTTATACGCTAGCTTAGTTTGAAGAACTCCGGAGGCGGCGGTTGAGAAGTAAGTTCCTATAACGGCATCTCCAGCACAGATGAAGGAGTCTATGATGGGCAGGATACTGGGCTGTGGGAAAATTGGTGTTGGCATGAGGGGTTCCGTGTTTCCACTTTTTTTGAGCTTGAAGTAAAACACAAGGGCCACGATGAGACCGATTAGAAGGCTGATGGTGAGGGGAGAGAGGAGGCAGAGCCAGCGTCCAGGCTTGCGATCTGTATGTGTGAAAGATGGTCGTCTTCTCCACCATTTGAGGCTCTCCGAAGAAGTCGTAGAATTTGAAATTGCGACTTCAGCCGGGGCTAGAGTATTTGAGCCAGTCCTGTTCAAATTCTCCCAGGTCTGTGTGTTGCTATCTCGTCGTTGGTTTTCCTCGGGAATGCTTTCTCGGCGAGTTGTACTAAATTGATGACTAGTTCGTCGTCCGGTGCGAGGATTGCTCTGCCAGAGGCTTTCAGGTTGGCTGCCTCGACGTTCATCAATTTGAGTAGAGTTTGATTGAGGAATGTTGGACTGGCCACCGGCGAGAACTGGATGACTTGAACGGTTGAAGCGAAAAGCGCTATCCGCACTCTCCGTGACATGATTATCCCCTGTTTGTGTGTTGGCTCGCGATCCGTTGCCTTGACACAAGTGGCTTCCTTGACGACTTGATGAAGGGACACTTATTCGCCGACGGTTTTCGCCAGAATCATAAGCTGAAGGGCTTTGTACATAAGGATCCTCTCCTGGTTCTGGATTCATATGGAGCCCAAACAGCGGGACGATTGGCGAAAGGGATGAAAGAGGCATGGGAGCGTTTTCTTCATTTCCAACAGCCTCAAGATCAGAGGTAGGCATGGTCTAACAATAGAACGGAGGAGAAACGAGTTGAATGAGAAACTTTTATAGAAGTTCACAATAAAATACCAAACAATGAGCTGCTTAGCTTAATGACTTAAGCTCAAGACCCAGCCTTGTCGAAGCTCTGAAGAAATTTGATGGGCAAATCAAAGCCATATATAGAGTTATCATGTCGAACAACTTCGCCAGCCTCGCCAGAGTATGGCATTCGGTACATGGCAAATTTTGAAAGACATTGACCTAAAGCAGGAGCAGAGGCTTGAAAGATGCCTCGCTTAATGTTGCATGTGAAGAGAAGCCAATAAACAATGCAGCTGCGCAAGTCATGCAGCCCATATCACAACCGGCGGGTCGTCCCTTTCCACAGCTTCTGAGGAGTTTTCAGGCCAATATTTGTACTACCAGGACTGGGGCACATCAGAAGCAAGCGAGGTGGCATCCAATTAGGTAGAGTTCATCCTTCCACCTTAAAAGAGACTGACATCAGGCTCGGGGTGACAACGCATCTGTTTTAGCCACAATGCTATATTAATAGGGCGTGTGTGGCTTGAAGGATTCTATGCTTTATATCACGACATGGGTCGTATTGGACATAACTTAGCAGCGTCTCTTGTTCCACCACGCCCGCTCAATTTCACATCAGAACCCAACGAAATGTTTTTTTGCTTTTCTGTTACACCGGAGGAAGAGACGTTCAAGAAGTCCTGACAAACGGGTCCAACACTAGCAGGGCGCTCCGAGTGGTATTCAGGGTTCTGGGGCCTTGATGGGGCGGGACCTACTAATAGGTGCACCATCTGCTCAGGAATATGAGAGTGCAATGTCTTGCAACTTGGCGAAGTGAGGAAAGAAGAAGAACAGGAAGTGAGAAAGAACTTGATCATTCTAAACAACAACCCCAAACACCTCATGTGTCTTTCCATACCGAGTTCCAAAAAAACCTCCTATCGCCACCCATGCACCCTTCCAAAATGAATTTGGATAACACCCTGACTCCAGGCAATCCATTTGGAAAAAGCATTATTCCATGCATCCAGCTTACACTTGCTGTGGAAAATCAAGACCTCTTTTGCCCCAACTCCACATCCCCCTCAAACTCCCAATCATCCCAATCTCCATGCCCGATCATCTTCCTACCAATCCAAATCCCTACCGCAGTCCCAAGGCTAGCAACTAAGAACCAGCCATCGAACCAGCGTTCTACGAAGCCTGGTTCTAGAGGACTTCCCAACGCTTCACTGACTACGCTCTTCATCTCGCTCGGAAGGTTACTCCTTAGCAAAAGTGCAGAGGAAATAACGTACGTAGCTGAGATTTGAGCGATGAGGAGAGCGAGATTGGCTTGTGCCTGATAGAGCAGTGAAGGCAGGAGTTTTGTAAGCATGTGAAATGTCTGCAGAACGCTATTGAACGATGCGAGGAGGATGATTCCTGATAGCAGGAAGGAGATCTGTCGACTCCAAGCTAGTTGGTCCAGTGAAGGATCGACGTGTTTTGCGAGTAGAGACAGGACCCGGTTCACGGGATCTGTGTTCGAGGATGTGAAACTTGGATCTACGGATGGGGAGGCTGCGCGCCGGGCAGTGGTGAGGGTTGTAGAGAGAACGCGGTAGATGCAGTAGAGGGAGAAGGCGTACGAGGAGGGCGTGAGGATTAGTTTTCCTAGGGAAGATGATGCGCGTTGAGTAGATGCTAGGCGGTTTTGAAGGAGCGAGAGGGAAGTGGAGAGATTGATGGCCATGGTATTTAGGCCCGAGATCTCGAGTTCGAGGGAGCGGATTTCTTGGGTATCTGGGCTGCCGCGGATGGTGCCGATGACTTTGGTCATGAAGCTTTCTGAAGGTGCTTCCTTTACTTTGCGTTGGAGAGCTCGGAGTCGGCTGCGTTTTGCAGCAATCATGTCCTTCGTGGCGTCAAGGCCTGCTTGCTTACGGGTAACGTCTGCTTCGGTGACTGGTCGAGGTTTTGCTCCAAAGGTCTGCCAGGGAGCTGAAACGGCAGCAAAGCCGGAAAGAAGGGCCATGAGAGAGATTCCAATGATCCCTACTCGCTCCAGACATGCTTCACTGAGCCCTTTGCCAGGTTGTGAGGCCATCTTGTGTATGTATGTCCCGGGAATCCCCTTTCCCAACCACCAGAACCCCACAAGCCAGATCGTAAACCCACATAGTTGTAACAGCCATGCTGTCTTCGGTAATCTTCCCTGCTCAGTTCTTCGAAATGACCATCCAGAGCCAGACACTATGGACTGTAGTTCGAGGAAGGGTATAAGTACAACCAGAGCAAATAGCAAACTCGGGACAGTGACTTTCAAAGCAAGCGTCCTCGCGGCCGGATTCAACGTATTCGATATCTCGCAGAGAATCAACTCTGCTAAGACGGCTGCTAGAGCGATTGTAGCAGAGAAAGTGACTGCCACAACTCTCCGTCTCCCTGATTTCGCGCCATGCTCGAGATGCTTTTGTCGTAGACTTGGAGGGGCATCGCTGGGAAGGTAATGGTCTTCATCATCTCTCGACTGTTGTAGGCTCGACACTATAGGAAATAACTTGTGTATTACGACAACGCCGACAACGAGGAACGTTACGATGAATGGAATGGAGGAGAAAGCCAGGGTTGTGAAGGACTCGGATGCCAATGCACGGCGGTGCCCTGGGGGGAAACACGCATCGTCGTCGCATTTATCTGAGGGTAGCATTGAAGGTCGTTGCAGTGGCTAGCTCAATGGGCTGTGATCACATCGCGGATGGAAGATGAATCTAAGAGAGGTCGACTTCGAGGGAATGGAGATTCGCCGGTACTTGATTGAAACGCGTATGGTTCGTCGTCAGCTTTATCTTATCGACGTATCGTTAGCGTCAACTCTAGGGGTAGGAATGGCGCTTTGTGGGGATCTCCAACGGGGACTAAAACAGTAAGTTTACACCTCACCGTCAATCAGTGTTCAATATGCCATTGAGGATCATAAAGATCTCTATTTTATCTCCCCACTATCGGCATGCTCTCATGTCTTGACCTATCTACAACCACTGCTCATAGTGATGTAACACCAAAAGAGAATGCCGTCTCGTCGCTTGGGATATCCCATCCCTGCAAGTGCAGGCCAAACGCAATTTTGGGGTATTCGATTTTATGAAGAATAGTCAGAACAGCGTGGGGTATCAGCAGATAGCTCTTACTACGACCCTCATGAAAGACGCCCAACCAACGCCAAAGCCCAATGTTTGACTTGCAAAGAAAACAGCATAAATAGAGCCTGGAAAGTAATCCGTACAGGGGCCGGTAACGTTTGTTCTCAACGAAGCAACAGCCGACAAATCCCTTCTCAAAGTTGCAGCTCAAGCAACAACGCCAAAAGTGGATGCAGTCATGGCAGTAGGCAAAGTAATGCCGCTGGCGTCATGGTCATCCACTTCGGAATCGTCGTCAGTCCCGTCCAAGTTCAGAAGTTGGAAGCGATTCATTAAGGGTGCATCTTTCTTCTTTGGGGAAATGTTTTCCTTGCGAGTCTGTAGAGGCCTCTCTAGGGGAGCCGCACATTCGTCGCTGTCCCACTCGATCTTAGATCCTTTATAGGTACTACAGAGAGTTAGCACAGCGGGTCTTCAGTCATCTGAATCACTTACGCGCGACTCATCATGCAAGTACGAGCAAACATAGCATTGTGGACGGAATTGGTGGAAATATACGCATTCTGGCCACTAAAGTTGACATTAATGACAACAAGGTTGTGGATGTGCTCGAGGTCGTCCCGGATCATTTCCTCGGTATGCTTGGGGGAGCGATTTTGAATAACCAAGTTTCTGGTGGCACCGATGGCTATCTTGTTAGCAACATGGCCAGGCAAGATAAATTGACGATCGTTCCAGCGAATATCAACCTGACGGCTGTTAGCAAAGAACTTATTCTCTGAATTCACAGCTGGTGTCCCCACCCTCTTTCCACGGATGTAGAGGTCATGACGCTTGACGTAGCGGAAGAACTCATGAGCTGCAGCCTCTTCCAAGAAAGACACGCTTGCAGTACGATCATGTGTACGAAGATAAATATCCAACAGCATTCCACCTCTGACAACGGCCACAATATCGGAGTGAGTGACAGCCTCAGGTAGGTTGGCAAGCAGAACTGTTCGCTTGGCGAACTTATCATATTGCTGGCGCTGAAACCGTGACTGAGAGTCGTTGTTCCCGCTTCCGCCATCATAGAAGCCATCGGTGCCTTCCGGCATGAATGCAAAGTCATCCATTTGCGAGTGTGTATGAAAGCCATTCGAATCCTTTGGTCGTTGGTCGCTTCGCGGGGTATAGTTCGAGTTCCGGCCAAAAGTGTAGTCCTGTCCGCCTGTAGCTGGTGCATTAGTCGCACTTTGCTGTTGCGGGAAAGCTCCACCATCCGATGTCTCGTCCACTGCAGGGAAGATTGCTGTATCGCCATCCTCGTTCGCTGTACCGTCGTCCTTGATCAAAATCTGAGGGATAAGAGTCAGCAACCAATCGTGGAATGATACCTTGACGAGAGATTCAAGAAGGACTCACAGCAAGAGTTTCATCAGCAATACCACCTCTGTAGAGGTTCCGACGAAGATTGGCTGGGAGTAAAGTCAGAGATCGATTGCAGAGACGCTGCTATATTTCAAGGATCCGCTTACCGTATTGTCGAGCAGAGCTCAACTGTAAGGATCATTAGCAGGTTGTCTGAACCAACATCTGCGCAGCTTACGAGGCTATCATGGTCGGCCTTTGGGATTGTCACAGTAGGAACATGAACTGGAGTTGTAAAATCCACACCGCCAGTATGCTATGCCACACACATTAGAGCTGATTCGAAGTTGCAGACGGACTTGCACCTACAAATTGAGCCCTTTTGTGGGGTAAAAGGTTAGTTCTTGCAATCAGACCGTCCACACATGTCCAACACCAGCCACGGAGGCTCGACCAGGGATCCAGGGGGCTTACCTTCGCAGCAAAGTCTCAAAATAAGCCTTTTCAAGAGTCACAGTGCTCATGGCCATGTTGCACGATTACACAACGCTGGTACAGTCAAGTAACAGCTGGTTAGTCGAGGACAGAATCTGTGGCTCCGTTTCGGTCTGAACCCTGACTTTCTGTATTTCGCTTAGGTAGGCTAGCGCCGAGTCGGTCTGGAACTAACCAAACCTTATTTCAGACCCTGGTCACATCTCTGAAGGAAGTACCTAGCCTTCTCCTTCTTTTAAAACCCCAAACTCTGCAAGCTTTGCGCGATTCAATATACGTGGCCTTTGATTCATCAAAGAGACAGAGAGAATAAGTGTGTGCGTGGCTCGGTTCAACCAACACAACCCCAGGACATTTTTAGTTTTGCGGGGTTTACCCGGGAAAGACATTTGGGCACTCGATTTTGGGTGCAACGGAGGGAGGTCTTGAGAAATCTGAAAGGAGGCTAGGAGTTCGAGGAGAAACTGATTATGAAGTGACTTGCAGTAGTCTTAAAGTCGATTTCAGTTTTCAGCATCAGCTTACTGGGTAGTAGGTATGCCTTTCTCCGTACGAAGTACCCCACCTTGCCGAGTCCTTAGCTCTAATGCGGGGAAAAAGTGGATGATAGATTAATTACTTGCATGAACTATTTCAACCCTCACTAGTCGGAATCTTAGTTGAGCCTGCTCTAGCTATGAGCGAGAACTTGGTTTGAAACTCGCACTTTATCAGAAACTCTCTTCGGCCATGCTTGGAATTTTGGGCAGGGCGTACGAGCTTCTTGTTCCTTTTTACTTCTTCATGCACTCACACCTATTTACATGTCCAAACCACTACAAGTCTCATTCTATTAATGCCAGAGTATTTTTCCCCATAATTGCAAAATACGGAGCGAGATTATTCGAATCTAGCTTTGTGCTTGAATCTCGTCGTGCTCCCGACCTCCCCGGTTAGGTTCCGGATCGCGTGAGATCCACTTTTCAGCTAGAACTAGAATTTCAATAGTATCTAGAAGGCTGAGAAGCTACACCTCACAACGGTTAGTTCTAAGCCCGCCAGCTGTCTGTCTTTCCTGGAAGCAACAGGGGAGAGTCCAAATTATCACGTGATTGCTACAGTGGTCACGTGTCGATCGCCAAGCTCTCCCCTTTTTTCTTTTCTATGTGCAAATTCCCGTTGCGTAACGGACAGGTATATTGAATTGTGTCAACCCAGAGGCAATGATAACACAAGATAGCGTGTATCTTGCCTTTCTTGCCGATGTTTGAGGGAGATAAGGCACGCTGCAGGTTACGTAGGCTTCACAAACTTTATATCTATAACATCCTCCAGCTCTCGAATTCTCTATCGAAGGCATAATAGCAAGTTCTTAAATTCTTTTGTTTGCCCTTGCTTCTCTGGATTCTACTGGCTTATTGACTGCATCTCCACGAAGAAAGAAACATAATGAAATCCCGTCTTGGCACCGATTTTTCAGAGAACAACGAAAACTATATATGATGCGGTCAACACTACGTACAGAAAATAGAGCTCGCTTTCACAGAAAACATCAAATATCATCATGATTGACACTCAGTCATTTGAGCCGTGTTTCGAAGAACTGACGGACTCCCCTATTCGGACAGTGGCTTGGAGTAGAACTTCCGGAAGCAGAGAAACAGTTTCTCGGCAGCCATTTTTGCATGATCTGCGCTTGATCATCCATTAAGGCAGGCTGACGACAGCTCGATGGCTACAAAAGAATGCTGGTGACAGAAAACTCCATGTCGAATCCAGCAAGACTTCTTTTCGGCTGTCAATCTGTCAATCGCTCATTGGATGGAGGCAAAAGGAAAGATTACTTCAGGCCACATTGGATTGGATGAGGTCGTGGAATGTCACAGAAGGAATTCTACGGAGGTACAAGTTCCTCAAACTCCTGACGTGTGCGATTTGTAGTTCCCTTAAGCAATAAGCCACCACGCATAAGGGCGAATGAATGACGGACGTTTACGTTGACTCCTAGTCTAGATCGAGAGTCGGCTATTTTCGATCATCCACCTAAAACTCGGTTCGTCCTCCTTTCCGACGAGGCGAAGTGAGGTGGATCACAATCAGATCGGAAGATCCAAACACTCCTGAACGCTGGTCTGCACGACTGTAAGCCAATCGGGCGAGGCGACTCGATTCTGAAACGCCAACGAGGTTGTGCCATCGGCCCTGCAGACTCCTTGAGCTCGAAGGCAAGGGCCGAGATGCGGAAGCGCAGCCACCCATCGCGGATCTCAAAAATGCGGCTCCGTACAGTGGTACAGTGAGGGGACATTAAAATTAGCCATTTTGCTAAAACCCCACCAAAAACAGCTATTTTGCACACTTTTCAGCACGCGATAACTTTACAACCACACCCGGTGCAAACCTAGTACTTGTTTTCGGTAAAGAACCTATCTCTAAAAACACTCTTTTCAAATATGATTTGAAATATTTAAAGCGCGCATTAAGTTCTATGACTTTTAAAATTTAGAGGTTTAATTTTCCTAGATTTTCGCTTAATTTTGGTGTAAAATCATGAAATTTCAAGAAGTCTCTTACAACTTAATAAATAAATAAATAAGGATAACAGGTATGTGAGAACTAAATTGAGGCGTTCAAAAAGCTAGTTCGATTTAAGAAAGCCATTGTTGGAACGGCTGCATACTGTAAATATTACTGGTCACGTGGCTAGTCCCAATTAGGCTTAGCTGCACCCGGGGAAGGGTATCAACACCAAGGTGTCGATCACTCTTCCTCACAAGAACAACCAACAATCAACCACCACTTTACGCGACGAGCATCCACGATAAATACGTGACGGTGCTACGCGTTACCGGTGGACCGACAGCCATTAATTGCGAAATTAATTTAGAGGGTGGGGTAGTGGTTTTATTTTGAAGTGGTTAGGGGAGATTTGGCTGTGAAATGGTGTTCTGGCTAATTTCGGTGTCCTAGTACTGTAACAATGGTGCCGATTGCTAGATTCGATTCGACATCTCCCGACGTTCACAAACGGCGCAATCATCGCCATGCCGTAATGTCCGCAACGAAGCTTCGAGGTTTTCTCATCAGTTCAGGTGAAGAGGATGGTGACTGAGATGGCCTTTCAGCCACGCGTCAATCTTCTCATCTTGCATTGTCCACGAAGATTTCTCAAACCAAAGGCCGGGCCCCCTCCTTTGGCAGCGGTCATCCCCACTGAGATCGGACCATGCCTGTGTACATCCCTCCTGGGACCACATGGTAGTTCGGAATTGTACTTCTTTCTCCAAGCTATTTCCCGTCCTTGAAGCCAGTGCTGTTGCCCCTGCGCTTTGGGGTCTTGCGAGGGGTGCACCACAGATCCACTACCGCGTAATATCATGTAGCGCCCTCCTCTTCCCAAACTTTGCGACATTTTTTTCCCCCTGTCTAAATCTTGTCTTTTGTTTTAGTCCCGTTTGATAAAGAGTACACGCTACGGCACTGCCCTCCCATTACTTAAATGTTCTCTGTTCCAGCCGCTCTTAGACTTCCTTTACCCCACTCTCAAGCGAAAAATGTATATCCTTAAATTTCTGGGAGCTCTGGCTCTTGGTATGTGACCTACCAAGTACAGCACATCCTTACAGTTGCTAACCTACCTCCAGCCACCTCTGTACTCGCTCAAAACGTCACATACTGTCCCGGTGGCGGTGTCTGCTATGCGGTCAACATTCCTGCTCCCACTGCTGAAAACGGGAGTGGAGATATCTACTTCCAAATCAGTGGGCCATCAACATTGTCCTGGATTGCCCTCGGACAAGGAAGCCAAATGAAAGGCTCGAATATCTTCATGATCTACGCCGACGCAGCAGGAACTAATGTCACCCTTTCACCACGACTTGGAACTGGCAATTCACAGCCCAGTGCTGATACTACAGCCGAAGTCACTCTCCTCGACGGATCAGGGATTTCAAACAGCATGATGGTTGCAAATGTCAGATGTAGGCCATAAGATATCTACTGCAATTGTTCAGATGCTAACGATAACAAGGCTCGAATTGCGCTAGCTGGTCTGGAGGATCAATGGACTTTACTGACACAGCCTCTGAATGGATCTGGGCCTACAAGACCGGTTCTGCGGCATCCTCGGACAGCGTGAGCGCTTCCGTCTCTCAACACACTGCGTATGACAGCACTACGCTGAACCTCCAAAATGCCGCTGGTGGTGATAGTTCCAATCCCTTCACAACGAAGGTAACTTCAACATCCTCCAGCTCAAGCTCATCATCATCATCGACATCATCCTCATCCTCATCTAGCAACTCTTCAGATACATCAGCTTCCGATGGCGGCGGTGGAGGGACACCGGCTGATGTGAACATGGTCATCATGGCTCATGCTGTTCTCGCCCCCGTCGCCTTCGTCCTTCTCTTCCCAATGGGAGCTATGATCATTCGACTTCTGAGCTTCAAGGGTGTCGTCTGGCTTCATGCCGGATGGATGGTTACGACCTACGTGATCGTACTTGCCGCACTGGGTATGGGTGTCTGGATTGCTGTAGTGACACAGCAGCTGGACACATATCATTCGATCATCGGCCTTGTCATCGTCGTAGCTCTCCTGGCGCAACCAGTCTCCGGCATGACCCATCACTTACTCTATAAGAGAACGGGCGGAGCGAACATAGCAACGTATCCACACATCTGGTGGGGCCGTGCTATCGTCACGCTTGGCATCATCAATGGAGGATTTGGCCTTCAGTTGTCTGCAAACACCACCAAAGGCGAAGTCGCATATGCCATTTTTGCGTCCGTGATGTGGGTTTTGTGGATGGTTGTCATCGTCTTCTGCTTCGCTAAGAGCCGACGCACAGCCGAGGAGAAAGCCATCTATACTGTCGAAATGCGGAATGAAAACTCAAGTACGGAGCGGATGCGGTATCCTGCGTCCATTTCAGCAGGGCAGCCCCATTCAAGAGAATTACTATGGTAAAGACGAATGGCCCACGATTCAGAACCCAAGGCGATACAGGTAGGTGGTTGAGGGAGCTTTTCGTCAAAAAGGGGCGTTTGCGAGAATGGCAATTTTTGGTAGACTCCTGGTTGGGTCACGGGTCACGACTTCATGAATGGTATCTGGGTTTCATGCTCAATTTTCAAGAAAGACTTGTAGCAAAGTAAGGTAGAACCATTGGAATAATAGATTTCTAGGCCAATCGACTTGAGAATCAAGGTATTGGGCTCGCTATCCACTGACATGAGATAATTGGCGTGAGATTTGAGCGACTTGAGATGAATATAGAGAGCAATATTCCCGATAGTCAGGTCATTCTGATTTCTGTACAAACTGGAAGTATCTCCTGAGTGACATTCTTTTTTATCAAGCACTACAAATGCGTTAAGGTACGGGCAATTTGAAACTCGGGCTGCCGGGTCGCCGGAGATCAGGACTGAAGCCCCCTCTGTCTACAAGCATCCCTTGCCGACACAGCTCATGAGATACAATATACTCTTGTAACTTTCGTTCACTATCAACCCTTTTGGTAGGCATGAAGGTTGGTGGGGAATCACGTGACCATAAAAACCCACACTCGGTTGACAATTTCGAGACTTTTGATGGCTTGATGCCCCTCCGTCAATCCCACATTTCGACGCCCACAACGCGATCGAAAGACGACACGATGAGCGCCTATCAAAATGGTGGTGCCCCGGCACGAGCAATGGACGACGAGTCCGACGTCGAGGAGGAAGCCCTTGTTGAAGACTACAGAGAACAAGTTCAATATGAGGGGATGGAAGAATTGGAGCCGGTCACTTCGATGAGCATGGCGCAGCAGACGGACGACATTCAGTCTCGATTAGCAGCTGCTGCACAACCTTTGGATTTTTCTGCTCCTCTTGAGGTCAAATTTTCCAGCTATGACAACTACTGCAGCTTATTCCACTTCATCTTGAACTCTGACGGCCCTGTGGATCTTGAACCCCCTTCGGTGTGCACTTCGCAGACACGTCAAAGTTGCTTGGACTGACTTTTGTTGTAGTACTACTGGGCATGGGATGTTATCGATGAGTTCATCTACCAATTCAACTCCTTCTGCTCCTACAGAAACCGCGTCGCGCGTCAAGGGTCCAACGAAGAAGAAATCAGTATCCTCCGCGAAGCACCGAATACATGGGGATGCTATAGTGTACTCAACGTTCTATACTCCCTCATCCAACGTTCGCAGATCAATGAGCAACTTGCGGCGATGAAGCGGAACGAGGAGCCTATGGCAGTAGCTGGCGACTATGGATCGAAGTCTCTCTACCGAATGCTGGGATATTTCTCGATCATTGGTCTATTGAGAGTTCACTGCCTTCTCGGAGACTTCAGTCTTGCGCTGAAGACTCTCGATGACATCGAACTTAACAAGAAAGCCATGTTCGCTCGCGTTATGGCCGCACACTTCACGACCTACTACTATGTAGGCTTCTCCTACATGATGATGCGCCGATACGCAGATGCGATTCGCATGTTCAGCCATATCCTCATCTACGTTTCGCGGACGAAGAACTTCCAGAAGAATGCTCAGTACGACTCGATCTCGAAGAAGAACGACCAGATGTATGCACTCATTGCCATCTGCGTGGCTTTCCACCCCACCAGACTCGACGACACCATCCATACTGCTTTGCGAGAGAAGTATGGTGATCAACTCTTGAAGTTGCAGCGTGGAGGGCCAGAATCACTCCCCATCTTTGAGGAGTTGTTCAAATCTTCCTGCCCAAAGTTCATCTCCCCAACTCCTCCTGATTTCGACAACCCAGAACTCAACGTTGATCCTCTTGACCACCACCTGGCTATCTTCATGGATGAAGTCAAGACAAACATGTGGAGCCCTACCGTCAAGTCATACCTCCGTCTCTATACAACGATGGATTTGAAGAAGTTGGCCGGTTTCCTTGAGGTTGAGCCTGAGAAGTTGAGGGGGTGGTTACTGGTGAACAAGCAGAGAAGCAGACAAATACGGTGGACCGAGAATGGATTGTTGGACGGTGAGGTGGTAAACTCTAATGATCTTGATTATGCTATGCAAGGAGTAAGTGATGCTTATTCCGGGGTTTATGCATGGTCAGCTGCTGACAATACAATAGGACCTGATCCATATCTCAGAAGCTAAGGTTGGCCGTAAATTGGTGGACTGGTATCTTCGGAACCTTGCCCGGACGTATTAGAGGATTTCTGCATTTATATTGGACTTGATCGGGGGTTGCATGGTTATGGCGTTGGGATGAAGAGAAAATCCATGAGTCCTCTCGCCAGTTCGCAAAGGCGGTCTGAGAGCTCTTGAATGTCAAGGAGACATTTGGAGAGCTTCTGTAGAATGAGCTTGAAAATGCGTAGGTAAATTTCAAGAAAAGAATTGCAGCATAATTGTAAACCTCAAAAGATTCGATCTTCTGATTGACTTTCCGTAAGTTTGTGCCGATCATGAACATTACAAGGCTAGGTTAATTTCCGTCATTTGTGCTTTGCCTCGAACATTAGAGGCTAGCTTAGTTTAAGTTCCTGCTTAGTTGAAAGATGAGCTTCCTTTAGCTTTCTCTGCCTGTACGGGTACGAAGGTACTCGAGAGTTTGTTTCGGAGTTGTGGCGTCATTCTCTACAGTACTGTACCAAAATGATCTCGGGACGAGGACGAGGCTGGAACCGGGGCTGACAATTTGTCCTCCTGCAACACATCCGAGCTCGCCGACACTCTACATCCAAACGCATCAGTCGCCGTTATCAAAGGGGGTTATCTGCTCGATGAAACTTCTGTGATACCGATAATCACAAGTTCGTGGTGTAGATACGGGGCTTTGAATCCTTGCGCGTCCATCTCACCACCAACCATCCTCAGTTCTGCGCGTCTTCTTCATATCAGCACACCCTCGATCAGCGATAGCCGATGGGGATCTATCAGACACATTTCGAAATACCCTCCACCAGTTCCCGCCTTGGGAGACGAACCAGAAAGAAGGTCTGACACCACCGCAGCAATGTCGACAAGCTCCTCCTCATCGTCGCCCTCCATATACAATATTCCTTCTGATTCTCCAACGCCGCCCATCTCACCGCTGACTTTACCATCCACCGAAATCAGCTACCCATACCCGCGGCTATATCCCATCATCGAGCACGTCAAGGCAGATCATAAGCAAGATGCTGTAAGGATTACTACCCACGAGCGTGTTTCGTCCGTTAGTAGCATCTCGTTCAAGTCCACTGGAGTGTCGATTTCTGCTGGCCAGGCGAAGACAAGGCGGGCATCGCGGATCAGAGGATCCTCTCCTCCACCCCCATCGTGAGTACTTATTTGTTGTCGTCCTCGACAGATTTTGTACAGTCCAGTGCTGCTGCAGGAGAGAAGTAAAGTATCCAGGCTAGGGCGATTGATCTCGGCCCGCTCATCCCACGCTCCTTCCTGCTCAGCCTTGGGGGTCGCGTGCCGCGAAAGTCGCGCGGGTGACGAAGTACCCCACCTTCCCGTCTTTACTAAGATCCATCTCTGTTTACCCGTGTGGTACCTGTCTCACCACTTGTGTGGGAGCTCTACCTCCGTTTCTGCTGCTCTACTGTTACGAATTCTGTATTATGGCGCTGACGGATGGTTCAACCAATAGCCGGTTTCAACATCATATATCGTTCGACAACTTCGCCAGTGGGGAAGCGACAGCCAAGAATACCATCTCGTTCACGCTGAACGTCAAGCATAAGGGTTACCAGTTCAAGAGACGATCACGGACGTTTATGGTTGGCATAGATGAAAATGATTACTCGGACATTGCTCTGCAATGGATGCTAGAGGAATTAGTCGACGATGGAGATGAGATAATATGTCTCAGAGTCGTCGATAAGGATGCCAAGGTTGTTAATGACCGGAACGTGGAGAGGAGACAATACCAGAAGGAGGCCAAGGATTTGATGCAGCGGATTCAAGCCAGGAACGACGACAATCGGGCGATCAGCATTGTGCTGGAATTTGCCGTTGGCAAAGTGCATGCTACATTTCAAAAGATGGCAAGTTTACCCTCATCTCAGCTAAAGATCTATCCGAGCTTTACTAACATACGAGGTCTCCAGATCCAAATATACGAGCCTGCAATGCTTATCGTCGGTACAAGAGGTCGAAGCCTGGGTGGTTTCCAAGGACTTGTCAGCAACCGAAACTCGTTCTCAAAATGGTGTCTGCAATACTCTCCAGTACCAGTTGTGGTTGTTCGACCTACCGAGAAGAGGCTGAAGAAAAAGAAAAGGAGGGATGCTGATCCAACAAGACAAGACTACGCACGGATACTCAAGGAGAGCGGACTCGAGGAGCACGAGACAGATGGCGGGGATCACAACAGCACTTTCGAAGTGGCGAATGACCAAAACCAAGAAGCACATGCTGTTGCTGCAGCCCTTGGTCTCCCAGCAGCATTCGATCCTATACTCAAACCACCACACAGGGAAGGCAGTAAGCGCCGAAAAGCAGAATCAGGACAGAGTGCCGAGACACAAGAAAGCCCCTCACAGGGGTCTAGACCTACAAGTCCTGAAGTCCTTCTGAAAAGTCCGAAGTCAAACAATCTCGAGAGCCCTGCTATGAGCGGGGAGGAGTCTAGCGAAGGAGAAGATGACGAGGAAGGTGAATTCGAGGCAGTTGATGCACGAGCTCTACTAAATAACGCTATTCCGGAAATCGAGAGGAAGAAGAAGCTTCATGAGATGGAGGTTGGAGAGGCTCAAGCTCTTTTTCATGCCAGGAAGAACTCTGTTACGAGTAATGATAGTGCTGGGTCGCTACCTAGTGCGGTGGCTGCTGATGAAGATGACGAGGAAGAATCGCCAGAACGGCCGGAATGAGCATCACTAATATTAGAGCGCGGTGATGGAGCATGGGAGACTGATGCCACTTTTTCGGGCGTTGTGCTGGATGTTTGTAAATGGAACATGGGGCTGGAGTCGGCGTCATTATGGAAGGATTGCACGGAAATCTCAACTATGGGAGTTCGCTGCTTCAAGTTTGCAACGGCCTCGAAGAATGGTCTCTCAGTATACAATTTAATGGGATATTCCTTGCCAGCCCAAGCATGTGAAATGTTATTAGTGTTGCAATGGTCCTCTTATTTCATCAAGTGGCCTGACTTTCTTCTAAAGACGGGTTATCAAGCTGAATCTTGTGCTTGAAAGTGTTTTAAGTTTGGAAGTTTAGCTGGCTTGCAGATCTCTCTCTAATTAATGCCAGCTTCTTTGCTCTCGCTCTCCAAATTGATTGGGATCTAGCACACAGCACTTTCCTTGCTTTACCACAGTTTTGACATCAATTGCGCAAAGACCACAGAGTACTCCACAATTTTCCTCAATCTTGAACTTGCCTCGCTTGTATACCTGCGTCAAACAATGTCCAGTGACAATCGATTTCGTCCGCTGCTTGCTTTCCAGACGAAGAAAGGGCGTTGAGAAAGAGTGTTGGAATCCGACAATTTTCAGATGGTTTTCTTATATTTCTGTAATGTGCAGTGTGTGTGAGTATCTCTGCATAAAGATTTGTGACTGTGTCAGGAGTTTCTTTGATTAGAGAATGGAAAGTGAAGCGAGTAGGGATCTGTCTCCTTCAGAGCTCTTGTCGCGAGAACAGATTTACTCGGTGGTTTTTCATTCTATTTAAAGCATATAAATCATGTAAGGAGGCTCTCATGAACTCTTCATGCGTAAAGCCTCGTGGTCATTAGATACATTGACTAACCATCACTGAAAGATCTCCCAACATGATCTCAAGGAATCGAGAATCTACTTCTCCGACACTCTCGTCCCACGTTGAACACACCCCTACATAGCACTAAGTACCTAGGCAGGAATAAATTAGTAATCGTTAGCATACATCACAATTTAGCAATGCCAGTGCATAACTATGCGCCTTCTCCGGCCTTTAGTTCCTGAGATGGGTAACGTTGTAAGGTCAGTCGTCATAAAGATTGTGATCGCTCCGATCCGGCTCTCCTCTCCAGAAAAGGGGCACGTATTTGAGCCCCACCATCACATGATCAAACTTCACTCTAACGTCTCCTGGTCATGCTTGGAATGGCTGCATTGAAGTCATTTCAATTCAACTCGGCTTTTGTCTAGGAGTGAGGCCTTTTCTCTTATGTGGAATGCGATAGGTAGCCAATAACGAACGAAAAGCATGACAAGTTTCACGTGATCTTGAAAGTCTTCACTTGAAGTCCAAAGTCTCACAGAATAACCCCTCCCCTGATCGATCAATCCTCCATCACCAAGGTCGCTCAGCCACTTGAGTGCTGAGAAGCCCCATTGAAGGGGGTATTGATCAGAAATATGGATTTTCGTAAGGCATGAATGACGAGTTTACAGTACCTACACAAACCTTCCTTGTCCACCAATGGTCCGCATTCGTGATTGTGGAGCCCCTTCCCCTCGATCGATTCGACAGGGCGGCAAGTTGTGCAAGAGCCGTAACTCGCTTCCTTAAAATAGGCGGCCGGTGGCTGATCGGCCCCCTGTTGTAGAGGGGGCAAAACACGAGCCACGAGAAGCAAAGGCATGAACCCCTGCACCAAGCTAAGGCCTTGGGTTTTCGATCGCTGTCAAGATCTCGGACTCTCTTCATTTCCTCCTTCGCTTCACATTCCACAGATTAAAGAGTATATCCATCCTCTTCAATCTCTTCTCTCGCTACCAGTTCGCAGGCCTCACTCGTTCGGCCGTTTCTTTGACACTGCATTCAGGGCAAGCCAACATTAGCTGCAGCATTTGAAGGTTGGTAGTGGCGTTGTCTGGTCGATACGCTCCTGACTTGGGGGACAGGGGTTTCAGCACCATCAAGACCATCATCGGCTTCATATCGAACTCCCCACACGAATTCAATTATCTCGAACGAAACAATTGCGATACTTTTTGACGAGTTCGCACACGTATATATAAAAGTTTGGATCTTGAAGGGTATTTTGTTGCATAGGGAGGAAATCCAAGAATTGAAGGGGTGTCAACACCCGGAAATACACGATGCACACCTCACGAAATCTCCAATTCTACGCAATAATATTCCTGTTCCTTTCCACATTTACAACGGCATGGCCTTGGCCGCGATGGCTTCCAGAACTCGATTCCCTAATTGTTCGACAGAATAGTGGAAATAGTAGTACGTTTCCCAACTCTTCAGAGTGACCCTGCTAACACCAGAAGGCCTAACCGCAAGTCCAACAGGAAAAGCTTCATCCGGAGCAGACAAGTCATCGGCTTCCTTCAAGCCAACACCCACAAAAACTCTTGTATCAGCAGGAAAGACAACCACACTATACGAGACTGCACCACCTTCAACGACCGACGGCCGCAGCGGCAACAAAACAGCCACAGGGACACAGCACACATCCTACGATCCGCGTCTCCCAGCCGGTGGAGTCTCGATGCTAACACCAGCCGCCATCTCCGGCCAGCAATACTTCAAAATCGGCGACTACGTAACCTTCGGCTGGAACTACACATCCCTCGAAGCAACACCTACAGCAGTGAACGTAATGGCGACATGCACAGTAAACCAACAACTCTATACTTTAGCCGCCAACGTCACCGTCTCAAACGCTACAAATGCCGTGACCTGGGACACAGGCGCTTATCAACAGACCGCCCTTTCGGATCCGCTGTTGACGAATATCTACACGTTGATTATCTACGATGCGGCAAGTGATATCAGTGCGACGGCGGAGGCGGGATATCTAGCGGTCCAGGATACGTATACGTTTGGTATGTACACGCCGCAGCCCTATACGCCCCTGTCGGACTTTATCTGTGCTACTTGTAATGGGGCGCTGGGACCGATGGAAAAGAGAGCATTGAGCATGATGTTTGGGATGTGTGTGCTTACGGTTTTGAGTTTTGGCTGGTTCGTTAATGGGCTGGGCGTAATTTGGTAGGGTGTGAGAAAAGGTGTGGATTATCGCAAGGATTGGGGAAACATTTTGCTGGATATATTTATATTTACACTCCTTAAGGTTGGGCATGTGGATGGGAATCATGGAGTTTCGGGTGTGGTTTATGATTGTACAATCTCGGCGGGGACAATGCATAGCGACTAGAGTACAAGTAATGAGTGGGAAAGCATCCTCATTTTCAATGGAATGATTCGAACCAAAACCAGCACTATTTTTGTATTGGATATAATGAAACATACCTCGAGACTATGGTTTGGGACGATTTAGGAGAGGTGAAAGACAGTACCAGTTCCCTCTTAACTTTCTAACTGTCCGCTGTCAGGAACCATGCGTGTTTTCACTGATCAACTACGCCAGGAAAACTTTTTGAACAGCTCCGAACTTATGGAATGGCAAGTAGCCCCAAGAGTAGAAATTTCAAACTGAAAATGTGGAATTGGACAGTCCTGGTGTGTGTTAGATGTATCATCGGGCTTTATGCTTTCCTTAAAGATGGGTGGAGAAAAATGTCTTGTGACGGGTATTTCTATCCTCCGGCAAAAAGCCATCTGCCCTGATGGCCTCTCAACATCTACAGAGATTCCCATGTCTTCCACTCTATCCCCCAGATCACCAACCAAAATTTTCTCCCTTTAAATCAGTTTCAGACTAAAACCCCCACCCCTCTCCTCATCCTCCCTCCCCGCAAAAATACCACTGAAATCCACCGCTCCAAGTTCACCAACCTTGCCTCTGACAGGCGCATTCGGCGTCCCCCTCCTACGCCTCTTCTCCTGCCCCGCCTTACTAGGAAACGTAGGGAACATCTCTCTATTCTTGGGCTTCGGGTCTTCCCTAAAGAAACCATGCTCCAACACCTCTTTCGCACCTGGTCTCTTCCCCGGATTCAACGAGAGAAGAGAAATAAGTAGCTCACTCCCCGAGGAAGTAAGGAACGGGAATTTAGCGCGGAGGACCGAACCTTGCGACACTGGGTTCTTTGGCAACCGTAAAGAGCGTGCGTTTGGCAGGCGTCGAAAACCGGGCCAGGATTCTTCGGTGGGTATCCCGCATAACTCGAAGATCTTGGATAGTTCGTCGACTTCGTTTTTGCCTTGAAGGAGGGGTTCTTTGGTGAGAAGTTCCCCGAAAATGCAACCCACGCTCCACATATCAACCGCCGTTCCATATCTCTCCGTACCTAGTAACAGCTCTGGAGCTCTGTACCAGAGAGTTACGACTAGCTGTGTCATTTTCGGGGGCGGGTCGCCGAAGTATCGCGCCATGCCGAAATCTGCGATTTTGAGCACGCCCCGGTTGTTGAGTAGGAGGTTAGAGGTTTTAAGATCTCGGTGCAGTATCCAGTTGTTGTGCAGGTAGGAGACGCCGGAGACGAGTTGCAGGAGGAGGGTTTTGATCTCGGAGGTTAGGAAGGGCTCTGGCATTTCTTCGAGAAGCGTTTTCAAGTCGTGTTCGAGGAAGTCGAGGACGAGGAAGATGCTATAATCCCAACGTCAGTAAAAACCTACCACTTAATTAAGAGAGGGAACGACGCTGGAACGTACTTTTCAATCTTGCTTCGGTCCTCACCAACAACCACCTCCCTCAACCGCACAATATTCATATGCTCGCAATCCATCAAAGTTTGTATCTCCCGTAGACCAGTAACAGGTATCCCGTCATTCGCATTATCCATCTTCAGCCTCTTCAATGCCACAACCTGCCCCGTAGCAGAATCTCGGGCCCGAGAAACCCAGCCATAGGCGCCTTCTTCGATATCATTCAACTTCTCGTAGTCTTCTACACTGCGGCATTTCGACCATCCTACCGCAGGGAACCGGAGGAGCTTCACTCCACCTCCTGGCCCCAAGTCCTTCTCCCCACCATCTTCGCGCTCGGGGGATAACTTCCTCCGCTTCGAAGGCCGATTCGAAAGTTCCGTCTGCTCTATCTGTGTAGATTCGGAGTCTGCGAAAGCTTGTTGTTGTGCCTTCAGTGCTTGCGCGGCAGCTTCATCCGCCTTCCTCTGTTTCTCAGCTTTCACCCTCTTCTTCTCTTCCTTTTCTCGTTTGCGTGCTGCTTCTGCAGCGGCGTCTTCCTCGTCGTCTGCCCAGCGCGATTTCATTTTGCTTGTCATCGTGGGATCATTTGGTTGTGTTGGTTTGTTGATGTTCGCGCGAGGTTCGTCATCGAGGTCTAGAATTTTTCCGAGGTTGGCGAGGCTGAGATATCTTACAACGTATTTCATAATAGTGAAAATGGAGCAGATATGGTGAGTTGACAGACTAGAGGGACCGATATGAGGTCAATCCTTTCGATTCAGGCGCGCAATTTCGCGCGCAGTGTTGGGTGGGGGAAATATAGAGGGTTTGGAGCCACAGTGAGGTGGTCGAGTTCGGACCCAAGGCAATGGAGTACGCCCCTTGCAAAACAGCTCTCTGAAGCTATTACCGTACAGTTCTTACTTTTTCAAATGTTGGACTCCATAAACTAATAACATTTATAGACAACTGGGCCAATTCCTTTAGCAGCATTCATGCGTATGTGCTTGACATCCGACTTAGGTGGATACTACATGTTCAAGCAAGAAGGCCGAGACCAGTTTGGTCAAAAAGGAGACTTTATCACATCTCCTGAGATCTCTCAGATCTTTGGAGAGCTGATTGGGATTTGGTTTGTTGCTGAATGGATGGCTCAAGGGAGGAAAAGCAAGGGTGTAGAGCTCGTTGAAATTGGACCTGGGAGAGGGACTTTGATGGATGATATGTTGAGGGTATGTTTTATTCACTTATTTTTGACCTTTGGCTAAATAGTGATATAGACCATAAGAAATTTCAAGCCCATGGCTTCAAGTATTGAAGCTGTTTATATGGTAGAAGCAAGTCCATCTCTTAGAGCCGCACAGAAAAGACTTCTATGTGGAGATGCTCCAATGACCGAGACGGCTATTGGATATCAAAGCATTAGCAAATACGCCAATCTACCCATAATTTGGACAGATAATATACGTTTCGTACCTTCAGGTAAATCATCTCCCACTCCTATTCTCAAATCTCATCTAACTTTCACATCAGAGCAAGACAAAACACCATTCATAGTAGCCCACGAATTCTTCGACGCCCTCCCAATCCACGCCTTCCAATCGGTCTCCCCCTCAGACTCCACTCAGGAAACAATCAAAACACCAACAGGAGAGCACAAACTCTCTCCCGAAGCCGCAGCCAATCGTAAAGGCTCCCAATGGCGCGAGATGGTCATCTCTCCCACCCCTCCAGACGCAACACACGCCAGTCTCCATATCCCCAAATCAATTCAATCCTCCGGCGACCCACTCCCAGAATTCCAACTCACGCTCTCCAAAGCAGCTACTCCGCACAGCTTGTATCTACCTGAAATCTCGCCGCGATATCGAGCACTAAAATCCCTCCCCGACTCGCTGATTGAAATCTCGCCCGAGTCGCACGCTTATGCTCAAGAATTCGCGAAACGGATAGGAGGCAGTAAGGACACTCCGAAGAACGAGCCGTCTGGTGCTGCTATCATACTAGATTATGGGCCAGCTGACACGATCCCCACAAACAGTCTGAGAGGGATTCGAAACCATAAGCGCGTTTCTCCTCTCAGTTCACCTGGGCTCGTTGATCTCAGTGCGGATGTGGATTTCATTGCCTTGGCTGAGGCGGCTTTGAGTGCAAGTCCGGGCGTAGAAGTCCACGGGCCAGTGGAGCAGGGACAGTTTTTGTTGAGTATGGGAATTAAGGAGAGAGCTGATGTTTTGATGAAGGGATTGCGGGAGGAGAAGAAAAGGGGTGTTGAGGGAGCCTGGAGGAGACTTGTGGATAGAGGAGGTAGCGGGATGGGGAAGGTGTATAAAGCTATGGCTATTGTGCCGGAGAGTGGAGGGAAGAGGAGACCCGTTGGTTTCGGTGGTGATGTGGATGCTTAAATGAAGTGTGAAAAGTCTTTGTTGATGTATTATAGATGTAAAACAAATGATGTATGCGTGCCTTGTGCTTATCTGCTGCATTCTGCAAATCGCGTTCGCGCGCTGATCATATGCCGGAGCCCCATTGCTCTCCTTTTTGATCAAACCGTAGTTTCTGGTATATTGACACCGCGCTGAAAAGTGGTGTTGTGATCTTTACTCCCACTCCAAGTCAGATAGCCGAAGGTTGAGAGTTTGATCTTCAATGGCCCGCAGGTTTTGTGTATATTGTGACTAGTTGCTTCTTTTGGGGCGCCTGGTTGGCTACTCTAACTTTGCTAGCGTCTTTGCTTCAAGTTTAATTCGAACCAAAATCGACTGTCTTTTTTCTGAAGCAAATTGTATGTGCAAAGTTGAGGTATAACTAACTACCTGCTTGGTTGCTATAGGACAGATGCTCTCCCCTTTTTTATTACTAACTTCATATACCAAAATAAGCGAAATCTGCAAAAACTTCCCACTCCATCTGTCCTGGTGTGCGACTCCGTCAACACTCCATATCACGCAACGCTAACAACTCGTTCTATGACAAAATGCTAACTTTGTACACAGCAATTGGCCGAGGCGGGTACGTCCACTCCGGTGGACCGGGTTATGGTGGATAAGACTAACAATCTACGTCTCAGTGCGGGTGTCCTTTGACACTATCCAGTGGCCAGTTGGGGGTGGTGGTTGTTTCCTTTGTTTGTATAGGCCGGGGGGTAAGTCACCAACTTTCTTTACATTCTTCTCAGCACAAACATCACCGCCACCGGACAGATTGGGGAAATTTTTTTTTCTTTTTGCAGCCGTTTTGCAAGGTTTCATGATACTCTATTTATTTTTGTTTAGGGCAGAGTAGCGAGGATATATTCAAAGGCAGAGCTAGCTCAAAAACTGTCAAGGTCAAGCGAATAAGACTAATTTGCTTTTGCAAGAATGTCCTTGACTAGAAAGAATAAAAAAAAAGCTGCCTGTAGCACTAGTTTAAAGAGGTAATACTTTCTAGTGATATAATATAAGGCAATGAGTTTAGTATAACAAGTGTAATACAAGTCATGGTTTATAATACTCTCAAATAGCAGCGTCCTATTATATAGAATTTATATGCAAGTACATGAAGAATAACTTTTTAAACGGCAATCTTTAACACAAGCTATTTTCGCTCGTGGAATATGGATGAAGCTAGCTGGTTCTCCAGAGTAAGCGTTCCACGGATCTCTCTTCGACCTCCCTTGCCGAGTACAGTCACAACAATCAACAATTGAAAATTGAAAATATGTAAAAACTGTTCATTTCATCCCATCTCCATGATTTGAGTGATTTATAGGAGCCGTGAATGATCAACACCCATCACCCACACTCTCTAGGATTTGCAACAGCCAACATAATCACAGCGCTGTGCGATATTTACTGAAGTACAACCTGAAGCTCTATAGAATTGGAACTGAGATAAAACTATTGGAGATCTTCCTTCGGTTTCTGTCATTATGAGTACTTCACATAAGTTATGAAGCATCACTCCCTACCGACGCTCCTCACTCGGCCAAGCTCATACAAACAACTTCACCTGGACCAGCCACCGGTCAGCCATCCACTTTGGGACTTCCTGTAGCATTGCAGAGTGAGGTAAAATTAAGACAAAGCAGTTGGGGTTCTTCATTTCAGGTTAGGACGCTGAAGTACTTCACACGAGTTGTGAATCATCGACACCTGACTACCTACCTCGCCCCGTCAAATTTGTAGCCGGCCACATCGCCATAGTCCTCACCTTCATTCACGAGCAACCAGACGTTTATCTACCTTCCCAAAATAATTCAGGGCAAAGAAATTTCGAATTTGTGGGCGTTGTGGACAAGGCCATTAAGTTCCATGCCACTTGCTACATACATTCTCGAAGCGAGCAACATAACTTCTCAAAGTCTGATCAACCAGCTCCTCTTTTGTAGTTCAGTTTGATTGGAGTCTTCACGTGGTAGAAAACCACTAGAGCTGTTCTTTTAAGCTCTGAAAAGATCCTTCTGCGACTCCAAGCTCGAACTCTTTCACCACAAGCCCCAGGTTCCTTCTGCAACTACCACATTGCTCCGCGAGTCATTGTACTGCTCGAGACGTGACAATGGAGATTTTCTGGATCCTCATCTGCATGATAGTAGCGGTCTGCAATGGTGCCGTACCTGGCACTGGGGTATCGACAATCACACTCACATCAATCTCAATTACCGGCAAGACAACTGTCACTGCCACCATCCCAGAAATATTCGAGACGTCAACCAGTTTAACTTCAACCACAGCTTCTTCTCCCTTCACCGTACTTGTTACTCGGGCTACCTTAACAACAGTCTGGAGTGAAGTCTTGATCACACCAACGACCAACTCGCTCGGACAAAGCATCTTTTTGACAGAGACTGTTACAACTAACTCCTTCCCCGAGCCATCACCCACAACACCGCCACCGTCTGTCACCACGTTGTCCCCTCCCGGGTAAGTCTCCCAAATCAATCGACATTCCCAAGAAAACTGTTGACATTGTGTACCAGCCAAAGTACCTCTTCTGCTTCAAACTTGATTGCCCAGACTTCTAGCTCAAGCCTCTCTTCGACAGCGTCCACGACAGCTATAGCTAGAGCTACAGCTACAGCTACAGCTACAGCTACACCCACATCCACACCTCAAAGGGGGTTAACGAAAGCACAACTCGCGCCCATCCTAACAGCTGTGGGAATCGTGCTCGTCGTGTTCCTTATATGGCTTTTTAGACGCTGCGCCAAGCAGGATCAGCACCCATCTCAACCGCATGGAAACACTTCATGGTGGAAACATCCACTTAGTCACCTCGCCGGCATATCTCCATTTGTGAAACATGAGCCTAATCATGCTACCAGAAATGACCAAGGAATATCCAGGCCAATGATTTCGTCCCCAATTCCATTCTCTGAGAGGTCGAAATCGCCACCGAACAGACCGCGGCGCCCTATCTCCCTCAGCGACTCGTTGATGGAAGACATGAGAACCTCACCCCAACCTCGTAGAGATGAGAAAATTGCCGAGGATTTACGAGATGGAGCTCACCGCTCTTTCAGTCCCGAACCCCTCGTTGTTGTCAAGAATCCGCAAACAAGTGGTCCATTCGATCTGGATTTAGAGCAGAACACGCGTAACCTCAACCCGTACTCGACTACCTCATGGTCATCATCGGTTTACTCGACCGCTACCGCCGGCCCTTCCCTGCCTATGCCTTCGTATCAGCCCTATAGGCAACCCGAAATCCGTCAAGAGCGCCAATATTTGAATGAAGAAGAGAATGATCCGGAAACCCGTCGACTCCAGCGCGAAGAAACCTTGAGGAAGCTGGAAGATAGCGGGGAACCAAGCGGCTTAGCGACCACCAGTGAAGGAGAGAAAGATGAGGTCAAAAGTCAAGGCTCTTATGATTTTGCGGAGGCTAGAGCTAGAAAAGTCTTAGAAGACAAGAGAACGAGAGAGCAAGTCTGGGGCCCGAGCAGAACCATTTCTCCGAACAATCTTCCGGCGATTCCTGAGCTACCGGGATCACCTAAAAGGTGGGTTTGAGATGCTTTTGGCGTTTAGCGCTGGTTTTACAAGATGATTTGTAATGCAATAGATAGTGGAGAGGCGCAGTGAGGCACGATAATGCGTTGATTGAAGCAAGAAAGATAGAGATAACCCAATAATTTCAGGGAAGAGAAGAATGGCCCAACAGTTCAAGTACTTTCAAGATTATTGTGCATTCCATTGTATCCATGCGGGCGTCAACATCCAACCAAAATGGCATTTGAATGTCCCGTTAGAGTTAGAACATTTGACATGAAAAATATCCAAATACAGTAGGCATCCAATGTCCTGTACAATGTAAACCAAAGCATCTAGGGTTCCCAAATTGCTTCGCCAATGACAATATTTCAAAGCCTAGGTTCAAGCAACTTCGCTCTTAACTCTTTAGCCATCTTCGGCATAGGCCAGCTCATCTCATCAGTCTTCTAGGATCATTCCATTCCTGCGGCGCCAAATATACCCTGGGAACACAATATCCGCAATTCTGCGCTGCAAGCCTCACAAAGCACTCCTCAAATGACTTTCTAACATGTATCTCGTCATCAAAACTCCGATTCCGAGAAAACATACTAAGTCGCACCTCCCTTAAACTCACAAAATACTTTAATTTCTTCTCGATGGGTTCCATAACATGCGGTCCTAGGGAAAGGGTTCCATAACCGGAACTCCAGGCTTGAGTATCGATGTCGAGGATTTGAACACAGCTAATGGTCCCTTTCTTCTCGTTGACGAAAGTTTCGAGATTCAGATACTTGAGGACATCTGTAACGTTGGAGACTAGGGACCACCAATCGAGGGTCAAAACGTCGATGGAAATATCCCAGAGGATAAAATGGATAGGGTATTTTCGGTGCCATTTGTGACCCTCGTGTTCAGATACCTCAGGTGTTTGAAGCTCCAGACGACGTAAATACTTAAGCGTTTCCTTGCGGCTTTCTTGGTTGATTCCCGAGGTTTTGGGTGGCATTCGTCGATTACGAGAGGTGTACGAGTAAGGTTTGACACTGATTGGATTATCGCTAAAATCTACTGGTATTGCGGATCTCCAAATCATGAGACGCAGTTCTGCTGGGAAATCGGCAAAATGGTGGAACTCGGGGAGAGGCTTATAGATGAAGGTTGGCTCCCGAATTGGCGTTTTAAAGCTGGAACCTTGGGACGGATTGGTGGTATCTGATAATGCAGCGAGACGCATCTTGGTGCGAGAACAGGCAGTCTGCGTCGATGATAAGCTTGAGAAAGGTGTTATAGTATCGATAACTTTGACCAAGACGATGAATCAGTGGAGTTGTACAGCTGCAGCTTATTGTGGAGACCGGTGATCAGACGGGATCTCAAGTTCCAAATGGGAATTATTGGAGCTCTTTCAGAATCTTAGAATTTGATGATCACCATATAGACTTTCGAGCAAAAACTGAAATGCAATAGAATGCTATGATGATGTCGGATAATGATACTTGTGCTCAAATAATGTTGGTGGACTGTGATGTGTGGTTCAAATAGAAATCGGGTTGTCCACCGGAGAAACTTCGGTCGGATTTTACTCCGGGCAACCCCACCCCGCCTCGCGGTGGACAAAAAAAGCGGCAGTAATTAGCGGCCGCTCACTCTGTGGCCCCCTCACCAAAGTTCAGGACACCACGATGAATCCCCTCTTTACGACCGTATCAGTACAGCCCAACGCCATGTAATCTTTTAATAGTCAGACGTATTGATCTAGAGCTTCTGAATTATGCGGATATATTTTTGGTTTATTTTTTGAAGTTTGTTGCGTTGAATACCGTAGGTGGCGATGCAAAACACTGAGTTTGGGTGAGATCGCTAATTACTGCCGCTTTTTTTGTCCACCGCGAGCCCACTACTGTACCTCGGTATGCAGACGTCATAGCCTTGATATCCAAATCCGTGAAAATATGGGGTAGGTGGTTTGATTTTTCTTCTAAACTTCACAGATTTATATCTTCACTTGGTATCGTCGGTTCTTTACTAAGATTTAAATAAGATAGATAATATGCCGCCTAACGGACTTGCAATCATCATTGGCGCAGGGCCTAACACTGTGAGTTCATTTTCTTTGTTCAAAGGTCCGTAAAGAGTCATGTTATGTTATAAGAATACCAGGCATTGCAATATCTGTACCCTACAAATTTCAAAACTCATTCTTTTCACAGGGCACGGGAATCGCTCGCATTCTCTCCCACCCCAAGCATGGAAATATGGCCGTAGCCCTCCTCGCCCGACGACAGGAGAACCTTTCCAGTGTAGCCTCAAACCTCGCAAGGACATCCCCAGGCAGCATCATAGAAACCTTCACCACCGATACTTCACCCAAAAACCTGAAAAGCGCCTTCCAATCCATCAGATCTCACAGCTCCTTCAAAGATCTAAAGCTCAAAGTAGCAGTCTACTCCGTGAAGCATTCCAGCAAGAAGCCATTCATGAATGAAACGTATGAAGAGTTCACGGAAAGTTTAGAACAATACGTCGGCGGTGCATTCACCTTTGCTCAGGAAGCGTTGAAGTTGTTCTTTGAGCATCATGGCGAGGCGCCGCTTTCGGAGACGGGGGAGAAGAAGGGGACATTGATCTTTACGGGAACTCTGGGAGCGTTACGTTGCAGTGCCGAGTATGCAGCATATGGTGCTGGAAGAGCGAGTGTTAGGCAATTAGCGCAGACTCTGGCGAGAGAGATGAGCGCGAAGGGTGTGCATGTCGTTCATACCATCGCGAATGGAGCCATTGAGGATAAGGAGGGAGAAGATCAAAGGATAGGAAAGAAGATGAGTGCTGATGCAGTTGGGAAGACGTATTTATGGCTATCTCAGCAAGAGCCTGAGCTGTGGACGCACGAGCTGGATATGAGACCTGCTGCAGAGAAGTTCTAAAATGTAGTTTATGGAGAATGACAGGGCATGAGATCTCAAAAGCACTGAACAGGAAGTCAGAAATCATTCTTCCAACATTTGAATGGATGGATTAAATATACCTTCAGCGGGTTTTAACCTGTAGGTCAACTAAATAAAGGCCACGTGAATAAGACCTGGTTGACGATACTCTTGGTGGTCAGGGGCTTCTTCAAGTCACACCCTCATCTGCGTTATCTCGTCCAGGCTCAGAGGATCCCCTCAACATTCCATGTATTTCGACTGCTTGAGTGCGCATATGTACTGGGCACTATGATTGGCGGAACCTTGGACATTCATCTTGATTGGATGAGGTGCTTCCGGGGCGTCTGCACAAGCTTTTGGCTAAGCGAGAGATTGGCTCTCAGGAGGTGTTGAGGTGTTTCGAAACATCGTCCCTTGAAACGAACTATCGTCCCGCCAATTGCAATGAAGAAATAACAACCGTCACACTCTCCTAACTCCTGCCATCAAAGTTTCATGTATGCTCAACCGCTATATGGCAGACTGTAGCCGTGCACTGGCGGGATGCTGTCCTCCTCTCTTTTTCCTTCTGGTCGTCTCTCATGGTTTGTGATTTGTTATTGTCCATTCGTTCCCTTCCGATGCTTGGATCCCCTTCTTTGGACAAGTTTCCATTCACATTCGCTTTTATCCATGTTCTTCAACTCTTGAGTCATCAGAAACCCCTCGGTGTTCGCGATTTATCAAAAACTTCAGCCCTTCCAGAGAGAATTGCAATTACTCCTCAGCTGGATCTCTCTGCACCAAACAGACCTTTAATTGCCCGACTTGTCAGGTACAGGCTGGCCTCGACTTTTACACTCATTCTACCCTCGTTCTATTCCCTTCGACTCTGAGTTCAACCTTTCAATCAATCAAAATGCGCACGTTTTTGTCGTTTGCCTTGCTAGCCTTTCTCTTATTGAATATGGTATCAGCTGGAATCCAACGACGCACAACGACCGTCTCAGCCGGCCAGTCCACTTCAACTTCCACAGCAACGTTAGCCTCTCCATCAGAATTGACGCTCGGAAGTCCCCCAGCACCGGTAGTCATAATAAGCACCATCACCCTGGTTCCCGTCCCACTCACTCCCGCATCCTCTCTCCCTCATCCATCCTTCGCACCAGAAAAAGGCATCCCCTCCGGCATCTTCTTCCCTTTCCCTGGTCACGGTACCGGGACCGGCAGTCGCTTTCCTCAACCAACAGGCTATCCAAAATATGGAAACCACACTCATCACCATCATCCAATCGGTTCAGCAAATATTAAGTCAACGACCTTGACGAAGATCCCTTTCTTCACGTTGACAAATACGGGGTTGATACCACTTCCAACTTTACCACCTACTCCGGCACCGGAGTTCACACTCACGGGGACGAGGACGGAGTCGGGATCGGTGAGCTTGCAGGCTGCAGCGAGTACAGATTGTCCTGAAATGGAATCGACGGCCACGGTTGCTACTACGGGAATGCCTGGGAACGGGTATCGAGTGCGGCGGAGGGGTCATTGGTGAAAGTTTGGTATTTATTGGTTTCGAGTCTGAGGTCGACGTCCCAGAGCAAGAAGAGCGTGTTTGCTGCCCGGGGTTGGCCGTGGACCTTGTCGAGGGAGTGTCTGCCAAAGGATCTGAGAGGCTAGATTTCTGCTTGGGATTGAGAATTGGGTAGTCGATACCCCACCTGGGAAGCAGCAGTAATGTGGTCAGTTGGAAGCATGAAGCAGAGGAGGGAGTTTACGGTTTTGATTGTTGAAGTGAAAAGGGAATCCAAAAATATCTTCTTCTTACCCCATTCTGTAAACTATACTTTGTGCTGGGCATGATGGATGTTCTGTAATATAGTTGTAAGATAAAATGACGAATTTAGTTCAAAGTGTGTACATCATCGAGTTGTTTTTCTCAATTTCTTGATATATTTTGAGTGAAATGAAGGGTTGTGGGATGATCTTGATGGCATAAGAGGAATTGAGGCCAAATTTGGTGGGAACCTGTTCCGGACCATGGCTTGGCAGCTAACACGACGGCCTAAGACAGGAGCGAAGATTCTGCCCAGAGGCAGAGGGAATCCTGAGAGGCCAACACCTTTCACGCAATTTGAAATACGAGATGAGTCTCCCGTGATGGGTTCAAAGTTTCTGCTATCTTTGAAGAATAGCCAAAGAAGATTCGACTTACCACTAGTAGTCGAATAGCTCGTGAGGATGCCGTCTAACCGAAATTTCTGAGTCCGATTCCCACCAAATCGGAGAAGAGAGCTGTGTCTTTCAGTCAACCCGAGTTTTGAGCGCAGCCTCACATGACAGGCTCGACAGTATTCGAGCCCGCATTGGCCCCAAGAGGTAGAGACACATCCTTCATCTCTTTGGATGCGAAGCGTTGGGGAAAGAAATGTGGCTTTCGACGCCAGGCAAATCCTTCCCGATCTTGAACCCACTATTGAGAGGAGAATCCTGCGATTCGAAAGCAGCATCCTCAGAGATGTCATTTTCGTTCGTCCCAGGATCAAGAATGACCTCCTTTACTGTGTTCATTCCAGATGAACTTGATCCGCCATCCGAGCCAACAATGACTTCCTGTATCGCCTCTAGATGTTTCTGCTACTTCCTCTTATTCCTCTCCTCTTTCATTCTTTGATTATGCAAAATAATTGCGAGTTCCTCCTGATCTCTCTCGACCTGATTTGGAACTTCTTTCTTGCAATTTTTGGCCCGTTGTATTTTTCGCTGCTTTGTCCTAACCAGGCGCTCTGCCTCGAACTTCTCAGCATGTAATAGCAGCTGCTTCTGTCATCTCTTGGATTAAGCCTAAGTCTTCTTCGTGCCCTGGGCAAAAACTGGCGCCACCTTTTGCTAGGATTCTGCCCTGCTCCACTAGCCAGCCGCTATTCCACTGCGGAAACAATTAGTATCTATACACATCTGTAAAAAAAAAGTACTATAGTCTCTGCCTAAAGAAATTCTGCAACATGCAGTTAAAAAAAAAGAGGAATGCAAATTATATATGCAGAGTAGAAATAGACTTTGGTGAAGAGAAATCGAATCAGTATACCTCAATATCGGACTTTCTTCCTGCGAGAACGTTTTTGAATAGGATGTTGACGCTATCCCCCGACATGACAAGATAATCTCCGAGTCGCTTTTCAAGATGTTCGTACGTAAGAGATGAATCGAATATTTGGACGATTCTAGCCGCTTCTCTCAGACGAGATTGGAGGTGAGCGATTCGCTCTTCATTCGCAAGGAGGCCGCCATTATTACACTGAAAGCGAACGGTGGACGGGCCTACAACAGAATTGACTGCTAAATCTCTAAGTCTGATGCGGAGAAGCAAATGCGCTGGCAAGCAGCGCGCCCTGAGGGAAGGGGCTGCAAGAAGAGCACTGACGAAATAATTTGCACTCTGCTGGCGGCGCACTCTCTGCATGACTTTTTCTCCTCCAACAGGACCACCGGACCAAGGATTAGACTCCCAAAAAGTGAGTGTTTCACGGACAATTTCTTTGGAGGAACACTTGCTTCAAGGCCAGATGATCCTGATTCCATTTGATGAGCGAAATCAGGACTAGTAGCGTGATCGTCCGGTTTCCAAACAGCATGAGAGAAAATACCAGGGATGTAGGTCGGTCGAGTCTTTGGATCTGGGAAGACTCGCTCATTTACCATTTCCATAATTCTCATGCCCTTCTGAGTGAAAAGAATAGTCGAATCGCAGTTGAGTCTGTGCTTTTGCGACTGCAGAGCGTGAACCACAACCTGTGCGTCGACTGCACATACGAGATTTTTGATAGGACCCAATGTTTTCTTCGCATCCTCATTATCCAGGACCAAGAGATCAGATGTGTTTATTTTCCGCTCATGAGGCCTGGATTCAACCACAAGCTTCCCATCTGAGCCATATCCTAATTCGGACGGGTCATTATTGAATTTAATGGGTTTCCCATAGTGGTATTGAGAAAAGCCTCTGAAAGGTAAGTATGAATCTTGTGGTTGAGGTTCGGTCCTAATGTCGAATTTTGTTTTCGCTGGTAGAGTCAAGGTATTGAATGACAGGTGCTTTCTTGATGGACGCTCGAAAATAGACTCGATGGGCGGCCTTTCCATGGCCTCAATATCAAACCCGCCTGTTATGTAGTGATCATCACCTTCGATGACTTCAATCTCGCCGTTCAACGAGGCGAGTTGGATGACACGCCAGTTCGAAGGCACTATATATGTCAAAGGTGGACGTGCTTGGAGGTTTCCAAGTGAGTGCCCATATAGCATGCCGCAACTGTTTATACCCAGAATGTGGATTCTTGTGCGGTCCTCTTCAGACCATTCAGTCCATGTTGACGCTTGCCGTTGAGTGGTAAATGTCACCCGACTGGGTGGGTGGCGTGGCCGAGGAGGCTGTCTGTATTTCGAGCAAGCCGAGACCCATTGGACACGTAGGTAATATGTATCGGTCCAGATTGAGGGTCTCATGATTTTTTTTTTTCGACGGCACTTGAATGTCTTCGGAAATATTCTTCTGTTTTTGGAGCTCGGAACCAAGGGTTGGCATGTTCTGAAGCGTGACCGAGGTAGAGGTAGCTGCTGTACATACTACAACCCCTCCCAGGCTATCTTCTCCGCATCCGGGGCTCTCAAATATGACAATTGGTAGACTCTTTTGAAGCATGCCCTTCCGTGCGGTATGTTTTGGCGTCGATTGTTTTGATCGCCAATCTGAGGATTGAACCCGAGATGTCATATGAAAAGGTGACTAAGCATGCAAGGGGCAGGCCACAAGATCCGAGGATCCATCACTTGTGCTCCCTCTGCTGAATTGTGGACAATTAGTGCTCATTGACATTAGCACCTGGCTGAAGCATTTGTCGGTGCTCTACTATTGGTGTCACATCTTGTGTCGCTAGAGGGAAACGAATTTGGATAGACAAGATTTCTAATTCTTTACGTCGTATACATTTGCAATGCAACGAAGGAATCAATTCCCCCCCAATCTGTGCCCGGAGCCCCTACTTTTCCACGACTCTGGAAGCACATTATCAGAGCCTGAGCCCGCTCGCTGTGGCTGTGCAAATGCAGTACCATACGATTTGTGCTCGACTGTAGCATGCGGCTTTGCAAAAATGTTTCTGATGAAAGTTGGTGTCAGAACTAGGTTTGAGCCACCACCAAATTCTGGCCACAGTCGTGTCAAGAAGTCGTGGAGATGAGCTGCGATAAGGCCGGTTGCCTGAACTTTTGTTGCGCTTGGTCCATTTGTGACCAATGTCATAAGAAGCATGGCATATGGTATCCACTGTGCAGGGATTGTGAGGATGAAGAAGTTGGCCTTCATGCCTCGGTCATCTTGGGTCGATGTGTATGCAAAGGCCAGCACAAGGCAAGATGTAAATACCACGCCACCTGTGACGAAGATGTTCAAGCCCTATTCTGTTTGTTAGACATTTTTATGATTGATCCATCGACCAGATGAAACAGAATACATTCAAAGATCAATGAAATGTAGGGAGTCACAACCACCCGAGTGAAGTTGATGAATCGACACGAGTTTTCTCAAAGGAACTTCCCACCATGCCTACACCGCGAACTGACCCTTTGGATTGATTGCGAATGACGGGCCAGCCGAAGTGCAAGGGTAATCTTCCTCATCTCCAGGAACCGCAATAGTTGGGTGAATAGCACTATGCGGGCAGATAATGTGAGGTGCCAAAGAAATGAAGCGAACGAGAAGAGAACATATGCCTACCAATATTGTGAAGCAGACAAAGAGAAGATAGGTCATGAAATCTCCTGGCTGCGAAAACCTTGGAGAAGCGGTCTCAAGCTTGCTCCCATATGTGTACACTGTTGCAAATGTTAATGGTTGCTGACATGCGGCACAGTCCCAAGGAGATGCATACAGAAATACGTATCGAATATGATACTCAGGTCTTTTCCCGTTATGAGGAATGATGTGACCAATCTCCATATTTGTGGTGGGAACTGCCAAATATATGGAGTATGCCATATCACATAATATCCGGACAACATGCCCGTATAGACCGCAATCGAGAGGGTGAAGGCCGAGAGAGCCAACGTCCTGCTCTGAATCAGTATCAGCACCAATGAGGAAGTGCGGGGTACGGCAAGACAAACCTCGAGATGGGCGGAGCTGCCCAGAACATATCCAGTGCCGACATGATTGCGTTTGGGTGATGGTGATGTGACGACGAAGCTTTGGGAAGCTCGCGAGGTGAAGAAGGCAGAAGTCGAAGGGTTTTGAAAGCGTGTTCTTTCCTCGGTTTAGATCAGTCAGCATTTTCGGTACCTTGCTAACCTGATTGGAGTTAGCGCAAAAAAGCCCCGATGACGGCCCGCAGCCATGCAAAACCCCACCAAAATCTTTCACTCCGTCTGAGTCTTTCGGTGAGGGGTCTTGATCTCTTTTTAGCACCTTATTTGATTGATTTCCACTTTCAATTCTACTCATCCGAGAATAGCAACCATGGCGGGATCAAAGTAAGAAAATTAACTCCAGAAGTTCCCCGATTTTGTCTAACAATTCTTTAGGAAAGTTCTTATGCTTGGCGCAGGCTTCGTGACACGACAACCTTGACATTCTCAGTGATGCGGGCATTGAGGTCTCTGTTGGTATGGCCAAACATTGCAGTCCCTTCGTTACATCCTGTTAATAGCATTTCAGCTTGCAGAACCCTCGAATCAGCAAAGAAGCTCTCTGCCGGTGTTAAGAACGCCCACCCCATCTCTCTCGACGTCACCAACGCAGCAGCTCTCGATGCCGAAGTTGCAAAAAATGATTTGGTCATAAGCTTGATCCCATATACCTTTCATGCAACAGCCATAAAATCCGCCATCAGAAACAAGAAGAATGTGGTGACAACCAGCTACGTCTCGGACGCCATGATGGAACTGGATGAGGAGGCCAAGAAGGCCGGCATCACAGTCATGAACGAGATTGGTCTCGACCCTGGAATCGACCACTTGTACGCCATCAAGACAATTGAAGAGGTGCACAAGGCCGGCGGAAATATCCTTTCATTCCTGTCGTACTGCGGTGGACTCCCAGCTCCGGAAGCTTCAGACAACCCTCTCGGCTACAAATTCTCCTGGTCATCATGCGGAGTTCTACTCGCGTTGAGAAACGCAGCAAAATACTACAAAGATGGCAAGGTCGTGGACATTGCCGGAAAAGATCTGATGGGCACCGCAAAACTATACTTCATCTATCCTGGCTACGCATTTGTCGCCTATCCGAATCGCGACTCCACACCATACAAAGAGCGCTACAATATTCCCGAAGCACAAACCATTATCCGCGGCACCCTCCGCTACCAAGGCTTCCCCGAGTTTGTGCGTGTATTAGTTGACATGGGATTCCTCTCCGACGAAATACAGCCCTTCCTGAAAGAACCCATTGCCTGGAAAGAAGCGACGCAGAAGATCCTCGCAACAAGCTCATCCACAGAGGAAGACCTCAAATTTTCCATTGCCTCAAAAGCCTACTTCAAAGACGCCGAAGAGAAAGAGCGTATCCTCGCCGGTCTCCGCTGGGTCGGGATCTTCTCTGACGAGAAAATCATCCCCCGTGGCAACCAATCGACACTCTGTGCGCTACACTAGAGCAGAAGATGCAGTTCGAGAAAGACGAGCGCGATTTTGTGATGCTGCAGCACAAGTTCGAGATCGAGAACAAGGATGGGAGCAAGGAGACGAGGACTAGTACGCTGGTGGAGTACGGTGATCTGAAGGGGTACTTGGCTATGGTAAAGTTGGTCGGTGTTTTATGTGGTGTTGTTGTGAAGCAGGTGCTTGATGGTACGATTTTTGAGAAGGGTATTTTGGCGCCGATGAGCAGTAAGATTAATGATCCGCTAATGGAGGAGTTGAGGAAGTATGGAATCTTCTTGGTTGAGAAGACTATTTCGTAGATGGCGTAATGAGTTTCTCTGGCCAGTAGACGGATACACGAAATAGATCAATGAATCATGTTCTTGAAGCACTAGTATTCCAAAAAGGTTTGTAAAGAGAATGTGATATCTCTACCACGCACTTTCCGAACCCGAAACGCGTCTCAGGCACCCCTCGCTCTCAACCCCTTCCCCCCCATCTTTCCTACCAGTAACCCTCAAGACCAACACCAACTACACCACCCAGCCACACCAATTTGTATGACTATCGTTCTCTCCTCCTGACCCACAAGAACATGATCAAAGAAAAGATACATCTAAGTACCTCTCTGTACTTCACAAATATAGCATCAACTTGCATTGCCGCCGGCAGCAAGATCCAAAGTAATCCTGAAGTCGGGTACAGGCGCTCGGAGTCAAGAATATGTTGAGGGATTTATCGAACTGCAAAGTTGAGTGTGATGAAGGTTGCAGAAGTGTGTGTACTTCCATGTCTTTCTGCCAGAAATAGGGCGTAGTATCCAATCTCAAAGCTTGCTCGACGTACTGTGTCTGCCTATCTACAAAAGGATTTCAGAGTAACTGTCGTGGCTTTCCTGGGAACTTCCCGAATCAGAATGCATTGCAGAATCAATATTGATTTCACCAACATGTCTTTACTTTGCTCGCTGAGGGTGGTGCGAGGCTGTGGTCCCTCGATGCAAAAGAAGTATTGAATCACCAACAAAACATTTGGGTGGTGTGAGAGTAGTGGCCCTCATGGTCTTCTCGCTGGAGAACGAAAATAGAGATCTGACTTGGGCCATTGAATGGTGTACCAACAGCGTTGGTATCTCATCACATGAATTAAGTAGCATTGCTCCTTCACTCAAACCTGCAGAACTTGTTTCTGCAGTGATAAAAGGTTTCTAGCTGCAGAGAAAGTATTGAATTCACTACCATTTCATCAAGGTGGTGATCCTCGTTGTTCTCTTACTGGAGAACGAGAATAGAGTTCTGACTTCAGAGATTGAATGGCGTGCCAACAGCGTTAATACCTCGTCACTTGATGCGAGGATCGGTTCTTTACTCAAAGCTGCAGAACTATGTTCCGCAGTGAGAAAAGGTTCCTTGCTGCAGAAACTATTGATGTTACCAACAAGTCATTTGGATGGTGTGCGAGTGGTGGTCCTCACTGTCTCCTCACTGGAGAATGAGGATAGAGTTCTTACTTGAGAGATGGAATAGCGTGCCAATAGCGCTAATACTTCCTCATGTGAAGTGAGCATGAACACATATCCTTCACTCCAAGCTGCAGCTAGTATCTGCAGTAAGAAGAGACTCCTCGTTGCAGAGAACTATCGATGCACCACCAATTCGTTAGGTGGGTGTGCGAGAGATTGTCCTCATTTTCGCCTCACTGGAGAAGTAACATAGAGTTCTGACTTAGGGATAAATGGTGTGCCCGACTGCGCTGACACTTCATCGCTTGATGCCAGCATGATTATCTAGCCATCACTCAGAGCTGCAGAACTAGCATCTGCAATCAGACAGGTTCGCATAATGCCGCAGCGGCTCGATCCGCAGGCGATGATCTTGTGGAGGATAGCAGATGCATGTGGTGAGAGTTGAACGGGAATTAAAGTTCTTATTGCAGATTGTGTTAGTTTTCTACCGATGGTTTGCAGCTTCGAGGTGAGGCTTGAGATGGTTGCCGTAAGCGCGGCTCGGGCAAAGTAGTAGATTTGCCGGCTAGGAAGTTCTTAGAGTCGGAGCAAAAACTGCAGAGGTGTGGTTGCAGAGAAAAGACGAAGAAGACGGTATTGAAGGCTGGATATTTATGATATCAAACAAAATTGCGTAGCTGCTGCCATCGGTAGTTACTCTTACACCATCAATGTGGTATAGAGGTCTTTTCTTCCAGCTCTTTGAGCTGGACGACACCATTCTTGCTCGATTGATGTGGAAAATGCTGGCAGTGGCTGTAGTCCTTTGCGTGCACAGTGCGGTAAGAAGTTGTACGGAGAATTAACCGCAAACGCCGTGCTTTCAACTCTGTCTAGAGGTGCATCGCTTCCAAGGTCTGCACGACACTTGAGCAGATCCAGAATTGCGGAGTATTTCTGATTGGATGTGCAGGTGCTTGGCTTACTCATACAGGCTGGCGCCTTCTGTTGGCATATTGTGGATCCTGAATCGACGGGACAAGCCTCGGAGCTAACAAGATACTGATGTGCTGGAGATCTCGAACCACGCTGTGCAACCAGCGAATCAAACGGGGAATACCCGGCTCTCGTGGAGGGGTCGCATCTGGGGTTGCATACTTCATCTTCACGGGCAGCCCTCGGCTTACTCGATCATCTTCATCGAACGCCAAGTTGCAGCATATGTGACCAACAGAAAGAGCCCCAAATGGAGCATCCAAACGCGGTTCAACGAGAGACCTCGGGGGCGGCTTTCCCTAAGTCGACTCACTTTAAGTCGACTCACCTCCCGCTTAACCTAATCGGGTTATGGGCCGAGCACGCTTCCCGATCGAGGTGGCCAGTTGAAAATGGCCGTTTTGGGCGATTCTGCTCGGAGATAAATCAGTATAGTAAGATCCGAAAAATCGTGATTCGTGAAAGGCTAAGGTACTTACTTTTTATAGTGGTTTCCTAGTAATATCAAGTACTTCTGTCTTTATAAAGCTATTATATACTATACTATAATATATAAAAGTGAATTATTTCTAATATTTATTTACTAGATAATCTGATTATAAATACTTATATTAAGGTTATTTTATAATAAGTAAATATTCAAGTAAATGAGTAATAAAGATAATATTTAAAAAGATTACTAGATTTGAGATTATTAATACGAGTATATATACTTTTAAGTACTTATTAGATTTTTCGTTTAATTTTAGTAATATTTCTTTACTAAAAATAATAAATGAATTTATATATTATTTTATAATATATATATTAATATATTAATAAATTAACTTTTAATTTTTTATTATATTCTTTTTTAATAGTATAATCGAGCCTTCGATCAATTCAAGAGTCTTTAAATCAAGGTTTACTTTTTTATAAAAGTTTAAATTTAATAAAAATTAAAAAATTCGAGTATATTTTTAAAAATAAAAGTAAATATTAAAAGTTCGTTTAATTCAAGTTAAAGACACGTTAATTTAATATATTTATATGCGCAAAGTCACGTGAGCTTTAATAATAAGTTTTAATAATTTTAATTTTTAATTTCTTTTTTTTTAAAAAAAATTAATATTTTTAAAATAAATAATTATTATTTATATTAAATATTAAAATTAAAATTAAAATACATGATTAGCTTTGTGATTTAATAGTTAAAAGCTTATATTAATACTCACGTGATTGCTTATTAGTTTATTAATTAAAAGGAAATTTTAAATTTAATTTTTTAAATTTTAATATTTATATAAAGAATTTATTTAATTATATTCAATTTTATATTAAATTAAAGTATTTTAATTTACCAAATCACGTGATATTAATTGATTAATTTTAAATT